>JBANCZ010001357.1:0-22364 GCA_037040025.1 Sphaerogastrella javana | reverse complement strand
TCGTTGTTTTGTGCACTAGTTACAGCTGATGTGTTGTTATCGATAATCGTATTATTGATAATTCTAACTATTAATATATTAATCTTAAACCTAAATGAATACAAGACATATGTAATTCATAAATTGTCAAAAAATTCGCATTCAGCATTTTGTGAAAATTGTATAATTTTTTTCATTTGCAAATTCAATTTGAAGTTCACAGTGATTTTCAGTTAACAGTGACTTTCGAAGTTATCAAAGAACTGCCATCGCTAGCAAACCGTGTTGATATTTTGCGTCAAACTTTCGAAGCGAGCGGACGTGTGCCGCGGATAGCACGCATTAGTTCGAATTGAACGCGTAATTCGCAACGCAATCGCAAGAGTCGTAACAAAAACGCCAATTTCATAATCATAATAATAATAATAATAAGTGATAAGTGCTAAAGTGTCGGTGCATTGCAGGTGGCTGCAGTCGAATCAAACAAAATGATTCTAGACTCGCAAAATCCTCTAGCCTTGCCAGTGAAATCATCCGAATGGCATATGGCGCATCGTAATATACTGAGCAAGTGCCGCATGTCGGGCCATCGACGCTGCGGCAAACGTTCAGTCAGTTGCTATCATTTCTTCAAGCATAGTCGCGGCTTCCTGTGGCTCATGATGTGCAATCTGCTGCTGGCTGCCGAGGCTCAGCTCCTAATTAATGTGCAAAATCAGGTGCGTTTCTGCTCTCTTGATAGTTTTATTTGTGTATTTCATTCCAATTGAATTGCATGCAATCTTTAAAATGGCCTCCTCTCGCTGCCGATGTCGCTGCTGACGTTAACGCTGACGTCGACGTCGACGCCGACGCTGGCTCTATTGCTGGCAGCGCTGTCATTGCGTTTTCGAACATCAATTTCGAAAATGAGAAAGCATTGCAGCAGTGTGTGTGTGTGAGAGAGAGAGCGTGCTTGAACGTGTTTGGTTGCCATCAGCTGCTTTTTTCATTTGTTGATTTAAAGTCTTCACTTATTAATATAAATAATAAATTTTGTATTTAATATTAATAGTAATAGTAACGATTTTAGTTAGAAATTTAAATGTGCTTCTTCTATTCCATGCTTCCTCTTTATGTGCTCTTTGCACGTGTTTTGCTGCTCCTGCAAATCATAATATTGACTTTGGCTTGGGCTTTTCTATAAATTTTAGATTACCTGAGCCGAAAAGCAGCAAAAGAGAGAGACAGCGAGTGTGAGAGAGGGAGGGAGAGAGAGTGGGGAGAGAAAGCATGAGATTGTGTGTGCTTTTTGTTTACATGTGGCATCCTACGGTTCTTCTTGTTGTTGTTGTTGTTGTTGCTTTTGTTATTGCTGTCCCTGGCCCCAAAATGTCTGATGCTGTCAGCGTCGCCGTTGCTGCTGACGTCGACGTCGCTGCCAACGTCCGCGTCGACGCTTGTGTAGCTTTTGCTTTTGCTTTTGCCGTTATTCTCAACGTGAGCTTTGTTTACGTTTGTTTTGTTCAAACACACAAAGGCAGCGCGCAAACACACACACACACACACACACACACACACACACACACACACACACACACACACACACATACAAAACATATATATATATATGAATACCATGTGTATTCGCGTTTCTGTTTGTGTGCATGTGAGAGTGTAGCACGTGCACACCTAGTAGAACTTTTTTTCATTTTTTTTTTTTGTCATTGAGCATTAAATAAATAGACTATGTAATGATTCATTTTGCGGAGGAATAAAAAAATGTGATGAATGACACCAGACAAGAAAGACAATAAATAACTTAAGGCGGATCATTTGAAGTTTACTTTAACGTAGTATAATGTTGGAAATGATTGCACTATAAGCTTGCTCAAAAGAATGTTGCCTGCATAAACTATGCTAATTTCAGCATATTTTTCACCTGCTAAGTGCTCTGCTGGGTGCTCAGATGGAGCATATTTGCTCTGTTATTGTTGTTTATCATGTTGCTGCTTGTTTGATGTCATGTTGTTGTTGTTGTTGTTGTTGTTGTTGTTGTTGTTGTTGTTGTGTTGAACTACATTTTGGAGGCTCGGACCTCTGACACGAACACAGAATCCCTCAACTCATTTCAGTGCTGCTCGTTTTGCATTGCCTGCTGCCTGCCGCCTTCTTCCATCTTCCTTCTGCCTTCTGTTATTTTGCCTTTTTGCTATTTCACTATTCATTTTTTTTCTTTCTTTTGCTTAACTCTCTTGACTCTAATTTGGTTCATGGTCGTGTCGCGTTGCTCTAGCCTCCTCACACACACCCTCTCTCTCAGCTGTTTCTCCCTCCATCTGAACTGTCATAGTTAATTTGTGAGCTGGCAGCGAGAGAGTCTTATGTTGCCATTGTTTGGCCCGCGTCTCTATTAATATTCTAGTACGCTGCCCCTTGAGTAAAGAGAGAAATAGCGAGAACGAGAGAGAGAAAGAGAGAGAGAGAGAGAGCGATAGTGAAAGGAAGAGAGAATAGAATAAGAAAATATTTGCTTTGAGCTGCGTTTCTTACACTTGTTGCATCTATTGTTGCAGGGCGGCGAGGTGATACAGGAGAGCATTACGTCCAACATTGGCGAGGATTTGATTACCCTGGAGTTTCAGAAGACCGACGGCACCCTCATCACGCAGCTCATCGACTTTCGCAATGTAAGTGGAAATGGCAGCATTCACATCCAAGTTGGAAAATGGAAATGGAAAAGCCCCAAAGCAGACACACTAATAAAAAATTACATTTTTCTTTCTTTCGTTCTTTCTTCGTTTATAGGAGGTGCAAATACTAAAGGCTTTGGTATTGGGCGAAGAGGAGCGCGGCCAGAGCCAGTATCAAGTCATGTGCTTTGCCACCAAATTCAACAAAGGCGACTTTATATCGTCCGATGCCATGGCCAAACTACGTCAAAAGAATCCACACGCCATACGCACACCGGACGAGGATAAGGGCCGTGAAACGTACACCATGAGCGGATGGGTTCAATTGAATCGCTCCCTGCCCATCACACGTCACCTGCAATCCCTCTGTGCCGAAGCCACCGATGCCACCTATGTGCGTGATGTGGATCTCAAGGCCTGGGCAGAGCTGCCAGGTGAGTGCGGTCACTATTCATAAGACGTTTCCACTCCTCCAACAAACTCCTCGCACACATGTTTTCCTAAGTATTGCGTACAGCTTGTCCCAGAAGCAAAAAATATAAATCTAAGAATAGAATATTTTTCGGATAGAACTTTGTAGGGATTTCTAGAAATCAAATTCAAAGCTTTGCTTTACATATATATTTATATTATACAATTCAGATTGACATGCAGACGAACATAATCTAACAAGATGATACAAGAACAATTGATGTTCAATCGAGAGTAGTTCGAGTATTTTCCGTATAACTTATTAACTTTAAAACTTACAGCTTTATTAGATTATAGCTTAAGGCGAGTAGTCGAAAGTTAGATGACAATTCTTAGGTATATATATCTGTCAATAGAATGCTTTAGTTGTATTTTACTATAGTACAGCTATAGGTTCTTTAAAGTACTCCCTATTCTATATATTTTCATGAAATTCCTATTGTTAATTTACCTTGCTGTAGCAACGTGAAAATGTCGTCTTTTTTGCTTTTTGATGAGTTGTTGAAAAACCTGCGGAAAATTGTGTGCGGGTTGTGAATTTGTTATGAAACTGTAACACGAACAAAAGATATTTATTTTTATGTTTCTTTTTTTTATTATTTTATTTTCATATGTTTTGTTTCAATTTGCGCCTGTGCTCTATGGTGGTTTATTTTGGTCGCGTTGGCTCTGACGCTGGGATGATTGTTACATGGTTAGGCTCTTCGATTTCAAGCCTGGAGGCAGCAACCGAAAAATTTCCCGATGCACTGTCGTCGCGCTGTAACGAGGTGAGCAGCCTGTGGGCGCCGTGCCAGTGCAAGCTGGAGACCTGCATCGGATGGTATCCGTGTGGCCTGAAGTACTGCAAGGGGAAGAATGCCAACATTGTGGGTGACACGTCCGGTGCACAGCAGCAGCAGCAGCAGACGAATTATCGCTGCGGCATCAAGACCTGCCGCAAGTGTACACAGTTCACCTATTATGTGCGGCAGAAGCAACAGTGCCTCTGGGATGAATGACGACGCGGCGAACTGCAGATGTTGCAGATGCGCTGCATCAAGAAGCAGCAGCGGCAGGTGGAATATGATGAGGCGGAGAAGGCGACAGTGTCGCGGTGCGATGCTGTCGCAACGGGAATTGCAACTGAAACAACGGCAGCAGCAACAGCAACAGCAACGACAATAACAACAAATACAAATAGAACAACGACAAGGGTGAAAGCACCAACAACAACAACAACGACCAACAAATTACGCCAACTGCTTTTGTTGGTGCAACAGCAGATGCCTTTTGCACTCTGGAGCTTTCCGGTCCATCACATTTCCCATCATCAGCAACAGCAGCAGCAGCAGCATCAGCAACATCAGCATCAGCATCAACAATATAAATACACTCATTCGTCAGACCATGCTCATACTCATTCGGATACCCTTACCCATTCCGAGAATCACTCTCAAGCTCATCATCATCACAATTACAACCACAATCACAATCACAATCATCGTCATCACACAGCATCCACGATGGCAGCTGCCAACGTGGCGTGATAATGGCACTGAAAACTCGGACTGGGAATATGAAAAATTCAACTCAATTTCACTTCACTCCATTCAACCTGTTTCAACTCAACTCAACTCAACTCATCTCATCTCATCTCGACTAGACTCAACTCACAGGTGTACAATTTTGTGCTGCGCATCCAGCGTAGAACCAACTCATCTCATCTATTGATTATGTGCTGTATATACATACATATATATATATATGAATATATATGCTGTAATTATGTTTAGAAAATAGCCAAGCTACATTTACGCTTAATGCCGTTAGGTTAGTCAATCAACAGATGCCATAATGAGAACTGATGAGGCAAACATAAACATAGTACTGCATAAAACTGCTAAAAACATAACAAAAACATCAACATAACATCTTTTATAATATGTTTAAGCAACAATTGTCATACAATAATAATAATGTCATGGTACATGCAGAAGCTTGTTCTATAAATCATAGAAATGTTAAAGTTTGGGATGCATTTAATACTGCACATGAGCTTATATTAAGCTTTATAAACTTACTTTATATGCGTACAAATTTGAAAATCTTCTTTCAAATACTAAACAACATGTATTTAATACTATATAATTCTCCATCAATGTTATACCAAATATAAATGAACTTTAAAGCTTCACTTTTTTGTTTTAGAAACTAAAAGCAAGCTTTTCGAGCACTTCATCAGTTTATGTTTATATTTATTTAGTCTTCGACGAGTAAACTTTGCTATTAAGTCGTTCTTTTTAGTTCTTTATTTAAAGGTTGGTATTTACAATATATTTTAATTTAAATGTTTACTGAATTATAATTTCAGCTGTAATTGCATTTATTTCATCTGTTTTATGTCATTATTATAAAGAAATTTCTACTTAAAGAACAGATCTACACAATTTCATAAAAATATTCTTAAAATTGCTATAAAATTATAACTTAAATTAGGTAAAACCTACTCTAGCTAAGTGTTTAATGTTCGCAACGCACTAGGTGCTCTACCTCATGATGAAGTTCTGATTAATTTTAATCAGCAGGGCTCTCTTACCCGCTTAAAATGGAATGCGAGCTGTTCAGCCTGTGCTTATTTGAATGCTATATCATTTTTATAATGAGTTGTCCGTGTCTCTGTTTGGATTTCATGCACCTGTCGGTCTGATTGTCTGTCTCTCGGTCTGATTGTCTGTCTATCTGTCTGTTTGTCTTTGCGGTCTACATTAAATAACGATTCATTAGGTTTTGTTTACGCAGTTCGACAAATTTCTGGCTAAAAGCGCCTTTTCCTTTATATTCTCTTTCAGCTCTCGCTCGTATTTCATTTAGAACATTCCATTCCATTCCATTTGCATTTACATTTTCCACTCTCCATTCTCCATGCTCAACCTGAAGCATTTGTCATAATTAATGTGTACATAATACAAACAATTATCGCTTCATTAAACTGCCGAAATAAATTCATCTACTTTATCATAAAACCATTAATGAGCTCAAGCGAAGGTAGAAACAAACAGAAACGAAATGTTCATTTAGCATTTAGTGTTAATGTTAAAATATATAGAAACAAAGGTAAACAAATATAAAATAAATTAAATGTGGCCTTAGCATATTTTATGAGCGCTGAAGATGAACAAATAATATAAAAACAAAACCTATACACATATATACTAGATATATATATAAATATATTTCCAGGATTTGAATTATGCTCATATTATATATATAAATTACAAGTTTTACTTGCCATAGACGACAGGGGCGTAGTATACAAATATTTCTTATAAACTAACAAACCGACTGCCGTAACCGCTTTTTATATGAACCCCTAAAAAATGGCTGTTTAAAAAAAAAACTCATAATCGGAAGAATCTCTTTAAATATTTGTATTATTTCCTCTACTAACAATTTTCAACAATAGCCAAAAATGAAATCTATTTAAATTGTTTATTCCACTAACTAACTAACTAAGACCGCTTGCCTTTATCTTTGAAATTTAATTACAACAATTAAATCTGTAAAATATTATGAAAAAAGAAGACGATGATAATGATAATGATAATGATTACAATGACGATGCATACAATACCAAGAACAATAATCTATTGTACATTTTCCAGAACTATTCTTCTTATAGAGAGTGTTAGAATGGCTATTTTCCTATATAAAAAAAAAACTAAACTATTGACAAGCGAAATGCAATGAAATTGAATGATGATGATGATTATAATGATGATATAGATAAAGCTAAACAAATGGTGATAATAATTTTTTCTACAAAAAGGCAACTACTTTTTCTCAATGCTATGTAAAATAAATAGAAAAAACATATAAATGACATGTATATATAATAAATATGGTATATATAAGTAATAAATGTAATTGTAATTTTAAATTGATATTAAACATAAACAATCTGATTCTTAGTTTAGAAATTAATAATTAATCGATTAGTCCTAAAAACAAGCATAAACTAATAAAGCAGCTGACAAATTCTACATTTTATAAAAAAAAATCTATGAAAATATAAACAAATCGAAAGAATTTTTTGCAGTGTTGTTTCTTTATTTCGCATAGATTTATAAATGAATTTTTTTTTTAAAGGAGAGCTACGATTTGCTGTCAGTCAATTGAAAATTACAGCTTGTTATTTACAGCAGTGTAAATGTGAATGTAAACAGTGTCTGCGAATGCATTCGAATAACCATTGAAGCACTCGAAAACCCTGCACTTGCCCACTCGAGGCACAGCATCCCAACAAGTTATTGAAGTGCTTGAATCCCAACCAAACTCCCGCATCCAGCTCTTGCTCTCAATCTCACTCTCACTCTTAATATCACTCTCAGTGTGCCTCTTCCTTACGTTCTCCCTCTCCCTCACGCTCTCTGGATGCTTCTAACATAAACAAGGTGCAAGTGGGAGCTGGTGTTCGGCTTGAGCCAGTGGCAAATCCTTTATGCGATTTGTAATTCATGAGCAGCGCGCACAGATTCTTATCATTTATTTTGCTGTGCCATCGGTATCGAGTGCCACACACAGACAGACAGACAGGCAGACAGACAAACAGACGCAGACTGTGCTCCACACAGACAGACAGACAGACACTCTGACTTGTTGGCTATAACTATATTCATAGCAGCAATTCTCCTCTCTCTCTCTCTCACTGCCACTCCCTCACCCTGTCTCAATCTTCTACTCCTGTTGCAGCGGCTTCCAGCTTAAGACGTGCGGAAACCAAATCGGCGTCGTAGAAAATTGAATTTACGTAGAGGCGAGTGGAGCCAGAAGAAAGTGGGAGAGTGAAAGAATGGGCTAGTGGAAGAAATGGTACAAAGTGAGTGGGTACAGTGGCTTCTATGTATATGTATCGATGGCCCTCTCTCTCTCTCCCACAAAACGTATGTGCATGCCTAATGAGGCATGAAATGCCAGAGTCTGTGTCCTTTGCTGCCGCTGCTTCTGTTTCTCTTTCTTCTTCTTATTCTTTATCTCTTTCTCCTCCTTCTTTTTTTTTGCGTCCGCTTCTCGTCTGGCATATTTGGTAGGTAATCAGCGGCAGCTGGTCAATGCTGTCAGCTGCTGATTGCTACAGCACTCGGGTCAGGGTTTCAACCCACTCGATGCCTTTGACCTCTATACATGCATAGGTGAATTTGTTTGTGTGTGTGTGGTTTTGAGCGAGTGTGAGTGTGTTTGTGAGTGTATGTGTGAGTGTGAGTGTGTACAGGCCTGCATAATTACAGCTTCATATAAATCAAACAAAATCAACTAGCTCTGCGTATACTCCACTTTCTCCCTCTCCCTTTCGCTCATTTTATTTCTTACTTTCTCTCTCTGTTTTTCTCTATCTTCCACTCTCTCTCTCCCTTTCTTCCTCTCTCTCTTTGCGTGCTCTTAATTAAGTTTACAACTCTTGCTATTCGATTTGCTTTTGCATTGTGTGCAGAATGGGGCACATTAGATACACCCTACAAACGCGGCAAATTCATTTTCGAATAATCCAATATATAGCATGGTCAATTAGTGGCAACAATTCCCCACAGATCAAATTATCGAACGCTTGGAAAGTATAAAAGAACTATTCTATAAATAAAATTAAAATTAATGCAATTCAAGCTAATTTTTTTAAGAGATGGTAAGTTTATCGATTTATATAAAAATCAATATATTAAATATATATACATATATATATATATATTCGATGTATCTTTAAATATATTATATGTTAAGTAATTTATATTTTTTTCAACATTTTCTTTTAAATATTATATTCAATAAATTTATTTAAATGCGACTCAAGCTTTTACCCATTCTGACCAAATCTCCCAATTTATTTTTATGTTTAAGGCAAATATAAATGAATTTCCTTTTTTTTGCACGCTTTGCCTTTCGGTACGAAATTACCAAAATAAATAAATATATATATTTTTATCAACATGTGTAATATTTGGGTATAATTATGTAAATTTCATGGACTTGTTTCAATTGCCAGCGAATGAAAAAACACCATACATGTAGCCAAAATGTTGTCCCTTCTCAAAATTGTAACGAACATGGCAAAGGACACTTTTTGTCGCCTGTGGCAGTTACAACTGCCAACAATAGGGGAAGTGGAGTGGAGTCCTGTATATAGGTATTAACATCTATATTAGCATACATATATGTGTTCCTGAGAAAGGGAGAGAGAGGGAGAGAATGAGGAATGAGAGGAAGAATGTATTTTGGTATGCGAAATTTTATTATTGAGTTCTATTTTATTCTCAGGTCGAGTGCGAGTCGAGGGCATTTGCATAAATACTCTTACTCGCATGCGAGTGAACATTGTATCAGGACATTAAAATGTATATCACTCATACGCGGCGTCATCAAGGCAACTATCAAATAGGCTCAAGTACTTGCTTTTCCCGCTAGCTGGCTTAACGCTTCAGTTAAAGTTCAAGGCTTACAACGCACACACACACACACACAGGCACAACATGCCAACATGTCATGCCACGCCCACTCCCCAGCCCATTTACCAATACTCTCTCATGATGGCTGCTCTAAGCCAGCCGCCTCAGCCATCAGTGCTTAATTTTGCTGGGTCACGTAGGGCAATGAGGCAGCAACTATAACAACAACAACAACAACAACAACAACAACAACAACAACAACAACAAGAACAAGAATATTTGAAATGTAATTTGTAGTTGGCGCTGACAGAAGGACGGACGCACACACTGAGGCATTGACGCACTAAATGAGCGCCGCAGACATTTGGCATCAGCATTTGCTTTATTGTAATTGAAAGTTTTAACAATTAGCAGGGCCAAAGAGTCAGCGAAAGAGATGGCTAGTAAGAGATAGCGAAAGGAGAAACACAGTGAGTGAGAGAGATGGAATGAAAGTAGAGTGAAAACAATGGGCATTCCATGAGCAATTTACAATATGCAAATTGCGTATACGCCTACCCCTAAAAGCAGGCAACAAGTTCTTCTTCTTCTCCTGCTGCCTATGACCCTTGAGCAGTTAAATGCAATTCCATGGAAATTACTCTGTATATATGTATATATATATATATATTTAATATTATAGCAGATGAATAGTTGCGAACGTGTTTGTACTTTAATTTTGTTGAAACTGACAGGGCGAATGTTCCGGGAGCCGCAATGTTTCAGAATTCTTGGAGGCTTACCCATCAAAGCTTTTTAATAGTTGAGGTTCTATAAAACTAATGTTCATTGTCATTTATATCTTTAATTTGGAATGAAGCAAAAGATCTAATTGTGTGCCTGGTTAAAGTTGTTATAAGTTAGCGAATTCGTGGTAAAATTGCAGTGAAATTGCTAATTTAAAAAATAAAAACCATATAATAAAATTTAAAAATATTTTTACTACGAATTTTTATTAAATGTAATGAGAGCTCTAATTGTCTGTGTTTTTATGGTCGAAATGTCAAAATACTGGCGAATTTGTGGTGAAATTGCAGTGAAATTGGGGGTTTCAAAATAAAAAAAAAAAACAATTTAACAAAAAATTACAAATATTTTTACTGCCAATTTATTATTAATTTAATGAAAAGCCTGCCGTCTTATGGTCAAAATGTTGGCGAATTCGTGGTGAAATTGCAGTGAAATTGCGAGTTATAAAGTATAAATAAACCCCCTTTAATAATTTCATTACCAATTGGTAAAATCTCATAATTCAAATTCATCAAAAGATTCATTACCTTTATAAATAGTTAATCAATTGTTAAATAGATCATATTTTAGCATTACTGTGTAAAATTGCTTTAAATTTTATTTTAAAATTGATGATTTCCGATTTGGGAATGAGTGTGAGTGTATTCATTTTGGCAATATAAATGCCGTTGGTTGACACTCAATTGAATTGCTTTGGTTTGGGATTGTAATCCAAAATGCTGTAGCATGGATATAGAACAGAATATGCTCTTGTCATGATTATCTATTGGTTTATTGCGTGAGCATGGGGCGTGTCCAGTTCCAGCTCCGGATTCGGCTCCGGCTCCAGCTCCATCTCCAGCTGCCATCAACTGCAACGCCCATAAATCAATGACAATCAAAATTCATTTCGTTTGCGTTGATTTATTGCGTTTGTTTGATTTGCTAGATGGAAAGACAGACTGATTGAGGCATACCGAGTGATTGTGAGTGTGAGTGTGAGTGCGAGTGAGTTAGAGTAAATGTTCGAGAAGAGGAGACAGACCTATTATTATGGTACAGCTTTATCCTACTTATCAGCAATGCATATTAATGTAAACTGGGTTCTCTGAAGGCGTAACAATGCGGGATCAGCTTTGTTCGCTTGATTTTCGATATTTATTCACATTCTGTTACTTATTCTGTTCTTTTTGTATAAATATGAAACGTGTGCAGGAAGTTTGAGCTTGGCAGGTGCGCTAAAGGTGGGCAACCTTTACCTTTTTTTCTTCTTCCTTTTTTTTTGTCAAATCATCAATCAATCAAATGTGTGCGATTTGCTACAGTTCAAATTTCGCTCTCAGTTCAATCGTTCAGGCATTCGAGCAGAAATACAAATATTTGCGTTTTTTCTACCCAAGCAAAATAGCGCCCCCTGGCGGCGCCAAAATGCGAGGCAGACCGTGGCGCACCTTTTTGAGAGCTCAAGAGCCTGTGCCGAGCACAAGAGCTTAAACCCAAACGTCCGCCAGCTTGTCTGTCTGTCATTCAGTCAGCTTGTATCTTCACCTGACTGACACATGGCTTACGAAAGGAGGCCTCTCCTTGAAAAAGACAGAAAAATAAAAAAAAAAATATTAAAAAGGGTAAGCATTGCAAGGGAGGGTGCTTCAACTGTAGCTGTAGCTGTTGCTGTAGCATCTGCCACTCTTCTTCTGACTGCCTAATCTCCTGTGTGATGTGCCTGCAACCTGTTACATGACTGCCCCATAAGTGCCAGGCCCCAAAAACTAGAATGCCCAGACTTGAACCCGAACCCGAACTCAGCACTGAAGGTTAACAGTTACACTTATACTACGAACGGCCCTGTAACAAAGGGCATGAGAAATGGGGCAGTGTGAAATTATTTAGAAAATTGTAAGCCTACAACAAAGTAGACACAGACGTTACAACTCCGTAAGAGTGCATCCCAAAAATCTCGAGTAATTTCCTAAAAATAAACAAAGCAATTTCATGTTTGTGCAGCGATTACGATTACGCTTTCTGTGGTTACAGCTCAGAGATATTAACTACAAAAGTCTGTAAGTAAAAATAAATAGAACACAAATCGATTGTTATGTTATTTGACCAGGAATTTCCTTTAAAAAAAAATATTTTATTTTTAATTTGTAGTCTTTTATGAAAGGAAGGATCTAGAATTATATTTACTTAAGCTTCAATGTATTTAAAGAAAATTAAATAAAATGAACCATATTCTACGCTAATTAAATCCACTTAGCTAATAAGAAATTATCTTCAATACATTATAAAAATATAGTATGGTATAGTATGAGGGAATCTTAATTCCCCAAAAAGGTTGTTCGAACTGAACTTAAAATCCTTTGGATAATTTTTGGAATACTTTTATGAGTGTAATTATAAATTAAAAAACTAAATTTAAGTTAATTTAGGCATATAGGGAATAAATCTTAATATTTAATGTAGGGTTCTTCATTTTTTATGTATAAAATAATCTCAATCCTCTGTGTAAAATTAAAAAATTTTTACTCCTGACAGATTTACCTAAAAGTAGATATATAGAGAGAGATCAAATAGCTCCAATTAGCTACCAGTAAATATTTATAACAGTGTATTTACCCGTATTTCGAGTACAAAAGACATTGAATGCGAACGAGAGAGTATGACACAGACATCTATAGAGTGGGACAGCTTTAATTAGCTTTAAGCAGACTGTTTGGTAGCCTGGACAGAGGCAGCTCCTGTTGAGTTGTTTCCGGACTGGGAGCGCCTACTTTTGACTGTGACTGCTGGTGCCTGTCTTCCGATCCGATTCAGTTTTCTTGGCCGGGTATCCTTGAATTGTTGCCAAAACAATTTATACAGCCATTTTGGGCCAACATTTTGCGCACAATTGAAAATTGTGCAATTGCATTTGGAGAAGGCGTAGTTCTGCCTGGGGCTGGGACCAAGGCAGGTCAGGATCAGGCGACGACAGACGGTGGCGGTGCCAGCTGCGCCCTCTTGGAAATTTAGCATATTTATTCAATATCAGAATAGACGACAGTGCTAGAGTAAATTGTAAATGAGTTACAAATACCAATTCCATTTCCTTTTGCCAGTTGCAAGTTGCAAGTTGCAAGTTGCAGTTCCATTTTCTTAGCTGCTTCTTTGCCAGCTGTGACCATAATTACGCAGAGAACTGCAAAACTTTAATGAGACACAGCGACAACAAAGCAAAGGACAGAAGAGAAGGGAAGAGTAGAGCCAGCGACAACAAGCTCAGATTTTGGACGAGGGGTGTTCGAGTGGCACCAGGACTATGCGCATAAATCCCTGAAGTGAAAACTCACTTGGCATCGCTTTCGCTGCGCTGCCTCAAGTGCATTTGCTAATGACAAAGTCAAACAGGAGTCGGCCGCCTCACAACGACTTTTCCCCTGACTTTTCCCCCGACTTTCCACGACTATAGACGCTCGCCAATGCCGCACAGTGTGGCGATATTTGTTTAAAATTGAAGTTGTTACTTGAGCGAAACAAACAGTTGGTGAAGTTGATACTTTTTCGAACTAAGATAATTTCCTTAAATTACATATTACATTATTACATTACACATTATCATATAGATACCATTTTCCCATGTAACCCATGGCTTTATTACAAATTATCGATACAATTTCTAGAATATTTTGAGTATTGCCTAAAAATAAAACTTTTAAAATAACATGCTTATTATGGTACTATTTAAAGCACATTTGAACAAACCTCATCATATAAATATTCCATAAAGTTAAGGATAAATACGAAGGGCGCTAGAACAACCCATAATTCAATGGGTTTTCTGAGTATAAATATCAATTGAAGTTTGGTCTGAGAAATGAGCATAAATAAAACGTAACTATAATTCAAATTGTTTGGTCGTTCTCATCGATAATTTGTGTTTATTAATAATGAATAGTCAATGTTATGGTGTGTTATTAATTTCGTTGCTTCATTAATTTGTCACACAGTTTTTTTTTTAGGTTTTGGAGTGTTGCGTGACACTGTGCAATGCGTGCGCTTCTTGTTGCATGCTACATTTTTTTTGGAAAGAGGGAAAATACTCTTTTGCCGCTACTGTTAGCTGTTCGTTCCAAATGTCTATTGTGTCTAGGCCTTGTTTGTGTGTTAATGTGTGAGTGTGAGTGTGAGTTTGAGTGTGAGTGCGAGTGTGAGTACTTTCATTCTTTTTGTTTGTTGCGTGCAGTTTACGTGTCCAGCCCTGGCAAGTGGCTGTCGTGGCGGGCCACAGGCTGCAGGCGCTGTGCCATTGTGACCAGTTGGCAGTCATGCAACTTTAGTGAAGCCACTCCCCCCTCCTCTCCCATCCTCTCTCCGCCTTTCTTACTCGCTTTCTCTTTATCGCACTTAGTCTGAGCTTGATGGCAAGTGTTGAAAACATGTTAATTGCTAACAATAACAATAATAACAACACCAATAGACATAACAAAGCAACTACAACAACAACAACAAGTGCAACAGCAACTACAACAACAATAACAACAACAACAACAACAACAACAACAAAAGGCGTCAGCTTGGCTGCTCCACTTGCGACAACGACAACGCAGAGACGACAACATTTCCATGTGGCAAAGCGGAAGTTCTACGCCTTCCCTCCGCCCACCCCCACAGCTGCAGCCACTCCCACAGCTCAAGTAAGTAGGCGCGACATAAAAAACAAGCCAAAGAAGCAAAAATGTAAGAATGACAGAGAGTGAGACACAGAAAGACGGAGGAGTAGAGAGAGAGAGAGAGAAAGAACTGGCGCAAGCGGAAGTATTTGTCATGATATTTATCGCATAAGCCGTTGGCCCAACCAAAACGGAAAATTGTGAAAATTTAATTGAAAAAAAAAAACGCGCGCAACGTTGCCTGCTAAGGACACGTGCCACCAACAGAGGCACTGTGGCAACACTGGCAACAGCAGGAGTTACAACAGCAGCAGCAGCAGCAGCAGCAGGAGTTACAACAGCAGCAGCAGCAGGAGTACGCATGCAGCTCATCAAATATTAAAGCCTACACACTTTTTTTTTCATTTTTCTTTTTTTTATTTATTTTTTTTTTGTTTCTCTTGTTTGGTAGGAGCAGCTGCTGCCTCAGGCTAACGGTACAATCGAAAAAAAAATGTAATGACAAATAAAAAATAAAAACACAAAGAACGTATAGCATAAAAATTACATACATTTAAAAAATAGGTCATCGATTGAACTGTATTTTATTTGTAGAAGTCTTAAGGGAATTATGCGGCTCTATGGGGAAAATTGTTTTTATTTTTTTATTTTTTTGGACTTACGCCAATTTCAAATAAATAGAAATATAATATATGCACAATATATATTAAAAATTCCTTTCAAAAATATTCTCTTTTTTCATGTGTAAATATTTTCAATTGTTTGTGAAATTTAATTGAAATTAATATATATTTTGTTAATGTAAAATATTTTCAACTTATATAAATTAGTTATACTGTAAAAAAATATATAAAAATAATAATTGTTTTAAACAAATATTAAAAAATTAAGAGTGCAAAAATTGAAACATCAAAATTACATTATCATGGTTAGATCCACTGAAATATATTTAAAAATAAATTACATAATTTTTTTTATGAAGAGCAACCATATTAAATATGCTATCAACTGAACTATTGAATTGAAATTATGATAATGATGTATTACATTAAAAATTTGTTAATTAATATTTATGTTAATAACATAGAAGCAATGGGACATAGAATTAAGTGTAACAGCAGCAAGGTAGCTGTCCACAAAAACTGTACTGCAATGATCAGGCATCTGGGCAACCCTGCTCAGGTAGCTGTGCAGCCCTGTTCAGGGACGGAATGTAAAAAAGGAATTTGCGCAAGAGTAGGATGAGAGGGCAAAACGGAATGTAGAACGACAGGGTTGCACAGCTGCCTAAGAAGTGCTGCATAAAAGATTAGAAGAAAAGTAGAGGTAGAGTAAGCCTTAGAGAGAGAATAATATTCACCCAAGAGAGAAAGAGAGAGAGAGAGAGAGAGAGAGACGGAAAGAAAGTAAAAGAACGGAAGAATGTTGGTAAAAATAGAAGAGAAACAGTGAGAGAATGGCACAGAAACCAAAGGAGACAGTTTGACAATGGCGAGGAAGCAAAATCAAATGAAGAAAGACAGCTAGAAAATGGGTCATAGATACAAAGATAGAATTTCATTGTCATATATATGTATGTTTACAAAAATATCCATTTATTTGTCTATGGTAGTACCAAGTAAAAAAATATACTGTCGTTTGTCGGAGTAGTTGAATGTGCCCAATGCAAATAGACTTATCTTGGTCGGTTAATTCCTAATTCCTATAGTCAAATATTGCCATCCTTTGTATACTTTATATCTGTTTATTATATCTATATATACCTAGGTTTTATATCAATTTTATCTGCAAGTGTATCTGGCAACACCCTACTGTAGCATTTCTTTAATCCTATTCATGTTTTCTTCTTACTTTTTATGTTTACCTACGGTTGTAAATTTTTTATACACCCCACGAAGAATGCGTGCATTTAGTTTAAAAAATCACAACTGAAATGCTACAATAAATTATATATGTGCATATAAAATAATAAAAAAAATGCAAAAAAAAAAATACTAAATATAAAACAACAAGAGAATGAATGGGGCACAGAGACTGAGTGAGAAATAGGCACAAAGGCTGAAGAGGAAAAATATCGATTAAAAAACGCGACTGTTCCTAACGTTTAATTTTAACTTTAAAGCATATAAATTTTTAATTAAAAAAAGTCAGAGGCAAAAATGATGAACGTAAAAGAAGCAAATAAAAAAATGGCTGAATATCTCAAGCACATAATCCTTTTTAATGGCACGAAGTACCCAAAAAAAAAAAAAAAAAAAAAAAAGAAAAATAAAAAACAAACAAAAAGACTGCATAAAAAAATTTACTGACGACGCCCGCAAATTAATTTGTTTATTTAGGCACCATTTTTTGCAGCTGCGCAGCGAAACTTTTGCCCTGACAATTTAAAAATAAAAAATAAATTATAAATTTAAAGTATAAAAAAAAAATGTGGGTAAAAATCTGTGCCAGAGCACTGCATAATATCATTTACAAGCACTTAGTATGCACATAACCTCAACAGCACCAAGACCGAGGGGGCCAAGGTGTACCCAATGACAAGGAACAGGGTAGTCGTGGTTAGGAAGATGCTGGGTGCTGGGTGCTGACTGATGGCAGCCAGTGTAGTAAATTTACATGCGAAATGTGGCCGAGTTGATGTCAGTTGAAAATAATAAAAAAAAATATAAGCTCGACAGATGGTTACCTCTATTTACAAAATTACAGGGTATACGTAGGCTTTTAAAGAATGTGAAGAAATAGAAGATAGAAAGGAAAGATATAGAACCTATTAGGAGATTTTGTCATTGATCTTTTAAAACCTCTTTATAAGTATATAAGTATGTAATCAATACAACCCATTGCATCTGCTTTTTGCAGGGTATTAGAAAAAACGCTGAAATTGCAAATGACAAGTTTTGCGCTAAGCAGATGCGTAAATAGAGGACAGACAGACAGTCGGTTGAGTTGCAGGGCCGAAAGGATGTAAACAGAGCATAAATGTGGGCGCATTGGTGTGCAAGTGGGCGTGGTCAGGGGGACTCTTCAGCGACTTATATGTAGAAGTCATGACAGTTACATTGACACACTTACTGCATGATGAAGCAAAATGAGTGACAAACTGACTGCAGCACGTTGTAAGCTGCTTATTAAGCGCGGATGTTGCTGCTGTTGCTATTGCTGTTGCTGTTGCTGCTGATGTTGCTGCTACTGTTGCTGCTGCTGTTTGTGCTTCAGCTGCATCCGTTACAGCGCTACAGTGGCAGCGAGCGTTTGACATGTTGCACAGCTGCACACAGAGCAGAGAGCTTCTCATGTGCCACATTTCCGCACAACAGCAGCACACAAGCAACACCAACAACACGCCAGCAACACCAATACCAAAACCAACAACATCAACAGCAACAGCAACACGACACAAGCGCCGCATTAACAATTTCAAGTAGCGACCCAAAAACCATTCGTCCAAATAAAAAAATGAGCACAAAAATAACGACAAAACTTTAAGTAAATAAATGGGTTACTTTCACTTTGAAGGGGTAGCTTAAAAAGAAGAAGAAAAAGAAGAAGGAGCAGGAGCATGGAGCAGGGTGCAATGGAGTGAGCTGCTACAAGGCTTGCCGCAACCCAAATCAATGTCAACGGCGGCTGTTGTGTCCATAAAAAGTGTTCCAAAGTATGTGCACCTCTTCGGCAGTCGGTCCAGGGCTAAGCAAAGGATTCTCTTGGTGAGCCCTGTGAGCCAGCACGTACCTCCAGTTGATGAAGTTGCCGCGTTAACAACCGTAAAACTTGCAACACACCAAAAGGTTTAGACGCACCGTTGAGATTTCTTTTCTTTGTTGTTCTTTTTTTTTTAACACAACGCCGCTTTCAATAAATTAACAAAATGACAGCCAGCAACAACGGAACTCGGTACTCAGAAATGGGTTGTAAAATATTGGCCAGTAGCCGAAAGCACTTCAAATGAATATTTAAGAGAGCCTTGCTTTATAAATATTTTAAAATATTCAATGTATTTAAACCTTACTTGAACATTTCGCAAATTGCCTACATTTTATAAGACATTTGAAAGTTAAGAAATCGATTACAGATTTCTAATTTATACGGTAATTACGGCTTTAAAATCAAAGGCTCTATATATTATCAAAATGGAATATATCAAACATTGGTAGAAAGTAAATAATGTTAAATGATAAAAACTATTTTATTAGTCAATTGGAAAATCTTTAACATAAGTAAATTGAATCTGTAGGATTTTATTTCGAATACGACAAAGTTCCATAGTTATACACAAATTAATAAATATTAAAAGAACCATTTCGAATATAAAACCCATTCAAAGAAGCCGAATTCTTTAACAAGTCAATATGAATAATATAGAGTTTCAATCAAGCCTTTAATCAGCATACAGTAGAAATCTTTTATTCGAATTGCTCTTAACAATGCAAATTGTTAACTCCTTTTTGACAAAGTGGCGGAAGTATTAAAAAATCACAGATTGTTTTTGCGACAACATGAAAATGCCTGAGCCATGTTGTCATTAATTTGGCAACAACGACAAGAAGAAGAAGATGAAGAAGAGTTGCAACAAATAAGATAAACTTGGATGTAAGTAGTACACTAATAGATACCCTCGATATTATTGCATCAATCATTTATATATTACTATAATAAATTATACTATTATAATAGTGGTAATATTAAATGATATACTATATTAATATTCATTTTATTGTGTTCATTGTTAATTAAGTTTCATATTGGATTTTTTTTTTAGGACTTTTTTAATTACATTTAAATTTATATTATTATTATTTATAATATTATATTAGTATATATAATGTAATTTCTTTGTTAATTGTCCATTCATCATTTCAAATTGAATTGTTTATTTTAGTGAATTTAAATGTAAATCAAGAATTATCATAATAATAATCATTGTAATTATATACATTGCAATCCTTTAATATTGTAAAAATATTATATAATGTAGTATACCCTGTTGCACTATGATTTGGAGGATACAATTGTGTACAGCTCCAATTTCAATAGCAGTAAGCCACTTCGTGCTTCTTCTTCTTCTTCTTCTGCTTCTTTCTCTTCTTCTTCCAGCCTGTCATTGTATGCTGTCGCCGTGTCTGTTGTTTCTGCTGCTTTTGCTGGTGTTGCGCTTTTAACGAGCGCCATTTTTAAGCAGGATGCCATACTGACATGAGTTTCTAAAGCTGTTTGAAATATTGCACATACGCAGCGTTGCCACACACATAGACCAACACAAAGAGTGGGAGAGAAAGAAAGAGAGATAGAGATAGAGAGTGAAAATGACAATGTGCATGTCTCCATCTACGAGCTGAAAGCTGCAGTTGTTGGCTTCGAACTCAGCAACATTTACTTTCAATCAAGCTGAAGCTGCTCTCGTCTCGACTCGAGTGCGAATCTCCATAGAGCAACAACAACATCAACAACAACAACAAAAACACTAGAGTGTAAATGAAATGAAATGAAATGAGCTGAGTTGAGTTGAGTTGAGTGAATGAATGCAATGTATTCAGAGGCAACTACATTCGGATTCTTGCTACACAAATTTTGTCATTTACCATTACATCTGTGCCTTTGAAATGTGATTTCTGACGTCGAAAATGGCAAAAATGCTGAAAAAATAAGCGACAAATCGAAAATCCAAATAAAATCACCATTTTCTGAATATCAAATTACTTTTTAATCAATTAAAACCGTTGATAATCATTGGATTCACTATTTTATTACAATTTGTCTTGTATGTTATATTTAAATATTTATTTATATTTATATTTATATGTTATATATAAAATTAAATATTAAAATATATTTATATACATTTATAAATTTGGAAAAATTTCTTTGCCTGATAAAAAGTTTGCAAATTCAATACAACTTCTTTCCAAGAAGAGGTGTTATTTTAAAAGAGACATTATTTCGGAGGAGATCATTTCATGAATAGTATAAAGGCATTTAACTGATGCAGTTTTCCATACTTAAATTAACATTTTCTTTTAATAATGAAATAAACACCCTATTATTTATCTAAAAAAATGTTCATTTAATTTTTAAATTTCAATATAACACCTCTTATTGGAAAGTTCTCTATAACTAAATTCATTCATTTTAAAGAATTTCTTGTTCTGATGTAAAATCTTTTAACAAGGTTTTTGCTAATTCCACAACACTATAAAATACATATTTATTTATAAAATATAAAAAATTTACCAAAGCTTTTTATTTAATTAAGGTATTTAATTTTATTTTCAATGATTTTTCAATTTTGTTAGGAAATTTAATATTATTTTGATATATGGTTACAGACAGTTAGAATATCAATGTAGTATGTAGACTAATTGATATGCCCTGAAAGCATAAGATATTAATTTTCAGAACATTGTTGAATTTAACGAAACCCGTTATGGTTTGCGTATAAGCTGAAATTCTGCATTCAACAGAAGGAAATGCAATTTGAAGAGTGCATTTTGACATTTTCATGCGCTTGGTTGAGCCCACAAAGTTAATGGAAAACACGCAGCCCTAACAGGCATACTATATATGTATTCATATCGGATATATTCTGTGTATTCAACATGAAAATGTGGGTATGCCTCTGTGAGTATGTGTGTGTGTGTGTGTGAGTGTACTCACTCTCCCTCTCTATATTTCTGTGTATGTTTGCATGAGCTGCTAAACAAGGTATTCATGCTGAAGTGAGCTTGACTCTGAAAGAGTGGGAGAGAGGGCGAAGGGGAGTAGGGGAGAAAGGGGGGATTAAACAATGGAAAATCGTTTGGACTCGAGGCAAGTTTTGGGTAACTTTGGCAGCAGACTTTGCCTTTTGCTAACCACCTGCTGGGCATTGTTCGTTGGCTCAAAGTGTGGCCCGTTGGCCCAAAGTCTGGCTAATTGCCTTGTCTACCATTCGATCCTATTGATTGTTTTGTTCTCTTTACTATTCCTTGGCTTTTACAGCCTCAATGCTGTATATATCTCTTTTTACAGCTGCATTTGGCATCCAGATTTTATGGTATTTTAATCAACATTTTGTGTTTAATTAAGCACAAAATATTGGAAATATGCCGCAATATTATAGTATATATACTATAATCTGAAGAAATCCCAATTCGACCAAAGTTTTATATTTTTGGAGCACCCAAAAGCAATTTCCTGTTACACCTGCATCCCAAGAGCATACTTGGATAACTTTTGATTATATACCTTTCTTTTTTTTGATGTTTGTTTGCTACAGTTGTTGGGTTTTGATGCTGGGCACCTGCGGGTTAATAATCACACTTTGTAATTTCATTAACGCTGCCATTTTCCATTTTCCATTTTCCACGCACTGCCTGTCACTGGCAATTATCTGGGGAGTAGTTGAGTTTTTTCACCTGCGGAACAGATGGGAT
>JBANCZ010001356.1:0-22364 GCA_037040025.1 Sphaerogastrella javana | reverse complement strand
GTTTAGTAGGGTCCCTTATACCCTTCTTTCTTAGAGGCCTCCCGAGAGTAGTTTGATTTTGTTTTTTGTTTGCCTTGGTGTTTTTTTTTTTTTTTTTTTTTTTTTTTTTTTTAGTTTATGCAGCGTCTAGAACAAATCGATTCTATAGACTATAAATAACAGTAGACATTTTTGAACGCCTTAAATGTTTTGTTTAATAACTTAATTTAACGAACACAATGATTTAACAGCGCTAATTTATGCCTTAACTAAAGGAAATGCATTCTTACTTCCTCTACAAATATCATAAATATTACAAATATTGCAAGAATTTCGGATTTAACGTACGTGTTCGATAAATTAATTGTTTAATTAGTGTTGTTTTTGAGAGTAGTCTATGTCTCAATATAAACTCACAGATCTCGAGATATAAACTAACTAGATACACTAAATTTGGTATGCATTTAATTCTATGCTAGAACTGGTTTAAGATCATATTAAAGATTTATAAACACTATCCATATTAACCCAAATCATAAAATAACAAACTACTAAATGTCAGTTGCATTCGTCTGTTGATTATATTAACATATAATATCTTTATAAAGTTATCAATGCTTATAGAGCAAACATTTGAAGGCGTCATCTATAAGTCGTATTTCACATATAATTATGCTGTGATTTAAAAAACTGTTATAAATAATTGAAATAATTAAAATGAATTCAAAACTTAAATCTTGACTCATTGAGAGTCTCCAATTGCTGAGGTGAATGATTGAGTCGCGTTGTGGTTGGCCCAACTTACCCCTTTTTGCTTAAGCAGAGTGTGGATGTTGTTGTTGTTGTTGCTGCTGTTTTTGTTATTAGATGTAAGTTGTTTGTTGCTGTTGTTGTTGTTATTGTTGTTTGTTTGTTGTTTGCTTCGACACCGTCGTCGTTGCTGTTGTTGTTGTTCGTTTGCTGCTTCGTCTTTTCACTTTCGTTTGGCATTGTTATTGTTATTGCTGTTGCTGCCGTTTGCTGTTGTCGGTGTTGCTGTTGCTGTTGTTGATGTTGCTGTTGCTGCGGGGCATGCAACACTGCGCAGTTGCCGTCGACTGCGCCGCATGCGCCGCAAACGAATCGAAACGGTAAAATGTTTGTTGGCCAGCGCAACAGTTGCATTTTGGCGCTCGTCGCAAGCGATTCGCACGCAGCGGGAAAACTCGATAACGAAAATCGTTAGGCCCATACCGAAACCGTCATATCGAAAACGAAACTGAAACCGAAACTAAAAACTAAACTAAAACCGAAACTGTTACTCTAACTGAAACCGAAACCGAAACCGAAACCGACGCAACGACCTAGACGCTGCGGGGCTCTCTATGCTCTTGAATACGTCGAGACAGACTCGTACTCATATTTATACTCACACTTACAACATAATCAAACTCACACTTCTTTCTTAACACAACAATTACTTTAGTACTACCAAACCTCTCTCAGATTTTGAGACTCTAACAACTCCCAGAAACAATGACTCGTATCGCGTAATATGTTTAAGACTTTGTAGGCTCTTTAGACTTCGAGACTCTCAATCAATTTCGGCATCAATACTCCTAAACCAACTAGACTGTTAAGAATTCAAGACAGCATGAGTTACACCGCCATATCACTTAGTCGGAGACCTTCCGAGACTTTTAAGTTCCTTAGTTTCTACTAAGACTTCGAAATTACCCATATTTTCAGACTTAATATCTCTAAGACTAAGACAAATACATTTTCTCGGTCACAACCTGTTTAGGATCTTAAATTCCCAAGACATAGGTACTTTAGTAGGTTTCTAAGACTCTGAAACAAGGAACACCCAATAAAAGCACCAATACCCTGCAATACACAAAAACACTGAGACACTGCGACTGCTAAGACGCTCACAATTTAAGACACTCTGGCGCTCAGCAACTGCGACTTGAAAACGCAACCAACGCAACGTCAAGAAAAAAATACAAACCAGAAACCGTTAAAGCCGCACGCCCCTTCAGGCCATAGAGCGCCAAAATAACTACATAATTATTATATAACCAAAAGGCACGGGCCTACAGTTACCGTTAGCTGCCACTGTCACTGCTGCTACCGCTACTTCAACTTCAGCTTCAACTTCTGCCGCTACTTCAACTTCAGCTTCAGGCACGCCCACTTTTTTGGCTAATTAATGCGCAGCGCATGGAAAGCAAAAGCCAAAGAGCGAAGCTTGGGAAAAATCTGCTAAATTATAATATTTAAAGGCCAAGCAATAAAGGTCTCTGCATATTTATTATTAAACCAAGTCACAGCCAAGTCAAATTCAATTCTGCATCGCAGCGCAGTCGCAGTCGCAGTCGCAGTGACCAGCGTGAAAGTGAAAAGCAAGCGTAACAATAGTCGCTATATCAACAGTAACAGTAACAGTAACAGTAGCAACACCAGCAACAGCAGCAACACCAGCAACAACATCTTCAAAAGCAACAGCATCAGGATACCGCTAGCAACAGCTGTGTCTACCGCCAACCTCACGTCCCTCACCAGTGCTCACCGTGCACTCGTGGTTCAGTCATGCGCGCGAGGTGTCACTGAGCGGCGCTCAACGCTGTTAGCAACATGTTGAAACCATTGACAACGACACAACAACAGCAACAACAACAAACGCTGAGGCAGCAGCAGCGGCGCTGGCATTGCCCATTGCTGCTGCTGCTGCTGCTCCAAGTGCCCACTGCAGCACCCTTTGAAACAGGTAAGTAACTTTGCATTAACCTCAGTAGCTGCAGCCCTACTCTAACACCATGTTTGCACCTCAGACTGCGGTTGTCCCGGTCCCGGACAGCGTACAGCGAGAATAATAGCCGGCGCTGCCACACATGAGGGTCAGTTCCCGTGGCAGGCATCGCTGGAGCTGCTGCACCCATCGCTCGGCTTTTTGGGCCACTGGTGTGGGGCGGTGCTCATACATCAGTACTGGATACTCTCCGCCGCGCACTGTGTACACAAGTAAGTCTTAACGCCTGTACAACCCGGTCTCTACTAATAATTCCAAGGGTCTGGTTTTAGTTGCTCAAGAACTCCGTTCTCTTAGTTACTTTGATCAACTACCGCAGTTACGCACAGACCGATAGCAGTTGTTGTTGGTAATTATCTTGCAGTTCATTGAAACGGGATGAACCCATGATATCAAAGAAGATCAACTAATAAATTGTTTTCAAATACATATGATAGAAGATCATTAGATTATATCTTCGTTACAACTCAAGCACCCAAAACACCCTGAAGGGTAGAGTCGCCCAAAACTATAGCCGATTAACCAGACAATGATTTTGTATTTGGATGTACCTTACTAAATAATAATCTTAATCTCGTGACACAGCGATCTCTTCAATCTGCCCATTCCGCCGCTGTGGACCGTGGTGCTGGGCGAGCACGATCGCAACGTGGAGTCGGGCAACGAACAGCGCATACCTGTGGAGAAGATCGTGTTGCATCATCACTATCATAATTTTCGGCACGATGTGGTGCTCATGAAGCTCTCGAAGCCAGCGGATCTATCGCGCACCTCACACATACGACGCATCTGTTTGCCTTTCATGTTGCGCGAAGCAACGCCACCGCCAACGGATGCTCTTGCTGGCTCCCCCACCGGCTCGGAGGATCTACTGCTGTTGGACGATGTGCCCGAGAAGATCGACAACTTTCTGCGCAGTGTTCAGAGTCGTCGACGCTATCGCAATGTAACTGCCTCCAGCTCCATGCACACATCCATGCGTGAGCTCATGGATATCAAGATACTCCATCGTTTGCGCCAAACGGCACGCACGCCACGCACACAACGCACCTCACGCCACAAACAGCGCACGCGACGGCGCAACGACAAGTTGATGAAGCTGCAGCTGGACACAGAGCAGGACCTGCACCAATCGTCAGGTAATGAGCAGCATCCGTTCATCGACTGCGTGGCCACAGGCTGGGGAAAGGCCAACATCAGCGGCGATCTGTCCAATGAGCTACTCAAGACACAGGTACCGCTACACCAAAATCGGAGGTAATCATATCACACGAATATACTAAACAAGATATTTTTATTAACTCATTGTATTTTTTTTTTAGTTTTTTTGATTGTCCCTATCTAGATCTAATCCGGTTTTTATTTTCAATTTTCAGATGCCGGGATGCCTATGGCAGTTTCGTCAACATACATGGCGGTCATCTGTGTGCGGGTCAGCTAAATGGAGAGGGTGGCACCTGTGTGGGCGACTCAGGGGGGCCGCTGCAGTGTCGGCTGTCGCGTGACGGACCCTGGATACTGGCCGGAGTGACGTCATTCGGATCGGGCTGTGCGCTAGAAAATTTTCCGGATGTGTATCTACGCATCTCGTACTATCTAAACTGGATTGAAGATACGATTGCCTCACATTAAGGCAGCAGGAGGAAGAGAGAGAAAACGAAATAAAATCGTTTACACTAATCGTGTGCTGTATTTATAGAGCGAGAGCTCACATTACCGTTAACCTTAAGCGTAAATTATAAATGATCGTTATCACTATCGTTATCGTTATGGTATGTCGTATATCGTATATCGAATATCGTAGTACGTAGTACGTAATTTGTTTGTTATGCTAGGCTTAAGTTTGTTGTTCCCTAAGTTGTTTGTCGTTATGCAGATTAAAATCTACACCAAATCTCCTGCTGAACTTAACTTTTAGCTTACTATCGTAATATCACAGTGTTCGGACTATTTCAACCAAACATATATGGTACAGTGATTGAGGTACACTTCAAAGATTTGCACATCTGCATCTCTGTCTATAGCTACACCTCAACCGACAGCAGCTTCTGTACCTCCTGTTGCACCGACTCCGTGGCTACCGTCGCTGGCTTATGAAACGAGTGTGGCAGTGTTAGTCCACCCAATATGCTGGCTGCCCTTTCACCTCGGGCCGGCTGTGGCCAGAAGCACAGCATGAATGCGCCACTCAACTCATACAGGCCGTACAGTAACAGACCGACTACAACCATACCCTGTAATAGTGGTAGCACCGTCGATATGGCGTGCACCAAGAACTGCAAATACCAGGGCAGATTGTCTATGTTGAGATCGACCCAGAGCAAGGGCAGCACCATGTTACGAAAAGGCTCCATCTTGCGATTGAATTTGATGTCACCCACAACCTGGTTGGCCTGTAGTCGCACGTGTGCATGCAGCGGTATTCCCAATTGCTATATAGAGTTTATCGATTACAATCGGAAAGGATCGGTAGATATATTGATAGCACTTACCGGTTGCAGCATGAACGTGGAATTGAAGCGCTCCTCATCCGGCTTAAGACCCTCGAAAGGCTTCATTAAACTGGGATCAGCGTGCATGAAGTGCGGAAATGATATAGCCAGTGGCATATCTGTAAAATAAAAAAGAAGGAAAAGGGATTAATACATATACATTTTAATGGAAAAGTTTCATCCAAGAATTATAATATTAAAAAAATTCAAGAGCCTTCCATAAAAAAATCTCTTGGCTTACTTACTGTAATAGCATGGCGAAACACTGCCTAGGCCCTGTTTCATGCAGTGATTATTCTTGCAGAAGCACGAGGTTTTCTCATTATCCAGAGAGGCATCGAATACATCGGGTTTCATCACAAACTCAAACGCGTTCATTCCTTTAAAGTTCAGTGTACGATTGAAGTTCATCTCAAGACGGCGACAAAATGTTCTACGATACAAATAGAACGTATCATGCTCGTTCATGTCACGGGGAAAGAGTGTACAGTCGTGACCACCCCAGATGCGATTGCACATCGTACCGCTGTCATTTGAATAGAAAACAGAACATTTTAAATCGAATATTAGAAATTAGAAAATTTGTATTTGAATATAGACAGTCTACTCACTTGGTGGCCTCATCGTACTCCCATCGCTTGAAACCGCGCTCCCCATTAATGCTGTGCAGAGTATATCCACGCGGTGAACCAGGCAAATTGACTCCATGAGAGTCCTTACGCTCTGGCAGATGCATATTGAACACATTGGTCTCATTACCCTCGCGAAATAGCTAATAGGATAAACAACAACAATAGGTTAATATTTACATTGTAATTTTATTCATTTTTCCTTTTAAAGATTATTTTTAAAAAAGATTATTTTTTAAGGGTTAGAGGGCCTCATGTGAAATGATCGAAAATATAAATCCATTTAAGAACGCAATGGAGTAACTAATCGATACATCATCATTTACTTCTTTACACACTCACCTTTTCCATTATGCCAAAGCTGGAAAAATCAATGACGCTGGGCACAAATCTGGACGCCAGATGCACCAAGTGATCCTCATAGCCCCACATATAATCATGCACACTGATATTCAGCATGGGCTGTGCATTCAGCTTCTTGGCCACCGTGCTAAGACCAAAGGCTGCCAATGTGGAGAGGCTGGCTGCCAGCGAACTGACGCCCATGAAGGGTATATTAGGTGCACGTATGATGGCTTGTTTGGGATCTCCGATAGATCGCTCTGGCACAAAATAATACTGACGACGTGGTGTATACGTAATGGTATTGTTAGCCTCATTAAGGGTAACATTGTGATTGGAGAGTACCTCCTGATACACAAATGGTCCGATCTCCTCCAGTTTCAGCTTGCTTGCTCTGCCCTCAATGAACTCATCGACATTTGTATAGTTGAACATATAGATATTGATGAAGACCTCTAGCGGTGGAAAGAGCCACAGTTTATACAGCAGCGAATTGGGACTGAGATTCAGTTGCTATAAAGGGCATGAGTAAAGAATTGAATGTAGAATTCATACTATATAGCTTTAAAAAACTTACCCAGTCTACAATGAACTGGACGGGATTTGTCATAAATATAACTGCGCCAAGGAACATCAGCGTCATGCCAATTGCAGCACCCTGCAGCAGCTCTGTAAAATACAATTATAATATTATTTAAAAAATGTTTCAAAAATTGGCACAATGAAGCTGAAGTTATGTAATTACAACTAAGTACAGCTCAACTTCAACTTGAACTCCAGCTGGAGGTGTAGCTCAACAAGTTTAAACGAAAAATCGCCCGCTGGCTTCACGCTATTGACCTTGGAAAAAGTTTTTGAGCACAAAGAGCTGCGACCTACCTCAATGGCAGGACCTGGTTAAGACCCAAAAAAGAAAACAACAAGATATATGTGCCGACATGACAGGGCAACATACGCATATGTTATGATTACCCAATAGCCGAACCAGAGTTCAATAAACGTTCTTCGATACATTGAAGATCATAAACTCGTTACTTCACGTTTTGAATACTTTTTTCCTGGTATTTATATTGATATTTTGCCGGTTAGCTGTGCCATGTTCTGAATAATTTATGATCTGTATGCTGGGAATTCTGTGTTTTAAGATGTAGAGCACCATAACTCTAGATCATGGCCTCGCTGCAATATTACAAGGCTGAGTGCAACATAATGGAGCCGACTTGACGAAAGTTCAAGGCTTACTCTTGTAAACTTGGTAATATAAAACTACATATATAGCTATATGTCATCCTTGAGCTAACGCCTTGTGCGTCTGTTATGGTGCAAAACTTATATCTTGTAGAATTATAAAAGCTTATACTCAAAACTTGTAATTCAGTCTTATCATTTACTAATAGAGCAACGAAAAGTATCGATGACACACGCACGATGAGAATTCTTTAACCTGAATCTTATTCATTACACTGTGTCAAAACTAGTTTCGTTTCGGTTTGAGTTGAGATGCTCCAAAGATCACGTACAAGATGCTCACCTTCCCAAATACGACTATGCTATATCATTGAAAGTGTTTCGTTCCGGGTGTGATCTTAAAACGGATTACAGTATTATAACAGCCACCAAATACTTCACACTCTCTCAACAAAAAAAAAAAATCAGTTGTGAGATCAAGTGCGCAGCACACTTTTGGCATTATCGACACCGTGGTCATAAGTCCGAAATTCTGATGAAGAATCTACGGTCGAACTCCCGCTCTGGCATCAAGTACCTGACCAGGTCCGTTCTGGCGTGTTCTAGCCAGGCCAATTAGAGAACAAACAATAAATGTCGCATTAGGAAGCGTAGATCAATGAACCGCTTACCAAACCCCTTGTGTCAATTCCGTCAAATACAAACACAAATACAATGTATACGGGCAAATAGCATAAACTCATTAACAAATTGATCTCAACGCTGATTTTGTAGTTTTGCTTTTTTTTTTGTTTCGTTGCTTTTTTGTTGTATTTTTGTTGCGATTTTGTTTTGTTTTGATGTCAAATTTGTCACGCCATAAAGCTTAAATAGGTTCAACATTCATTCAGTTGCAAAATCAAAACAAAAATTAAGAAATTATCCATATTATGGCAAAGCTTTAATTTAATCTTATAGCTTATATATCTCTCTACATATCTTTCGATATCGCCATGTCTCTGTCTTTCTGTCAATCTGCTTTTTTACTTGACCCATATCTGCAGTTACATATCCTTGTCATCTAATATCATTATGACAGCATCAAAGTGTTTAAAATGGTTCAGTTAATACACTTCAAATGTTAATACTCTACAGTTGATATTGATTATAAGAAATTAGCTTAAAATCTTTTGAAATATGTAAATTTTTGATTGAATAAAAACATTTGTGAACAGACAAAATATTTTTAATTAATTTTGTATATTCATAAATTTTATTTTAAATTTTACCTCATAGAAATTCTTAGTTTTCGTTGGAAAAGAACAGTTTAGAACGTATTTGTAATTTCTATAGATTTTCATAAGTTAACCAATTTTTTAAAAGCAAAATTTACCTATGTTATATATATATCATTAAAAAATGCGAATATACAGATTTAAATAGCTAAGGAAAGCGAAAAAGATACATTTTTACCTTAGAGGCAAATAAAGAAAATTTTATGTGAATATATTGTTTGAAGTAAGCTAAATATGTCACCTCTATAAGTCAGTTTGAATGTAAGGCTAAAGCCGTAAACTAGACAAATTTGGTGTGATAAAGGTAGAGGGAGGCTGAGATGAAGATTGAAGAGAAGAGCGAGGATAAGGCAGAGGGGACAGACCTAGAGAAAGACTGAGGCAAAGACCAAGGGATAAAAATGAGACGAAGACTTCGATAGCTGACATAAATTAAGCGCCAAACAATGCTCACAAATTATTCTGCTGCAACGAAACGAACGATGCTCATAGGAAAGACCAAAAAGACGAAAAAAAAAACAGATCGAAACAGTGTGGTAAATGATGCAATTGCATTGTCAAAGATGCGATACAAAAGCGTAAAAGCCGACAGAAAAACAGACCCAAAGTCAAAGCGCCATGAATGAGATCGACGCGTTGCTAAGTTATGTTAAAGCCAGCTGATTCAGTTTTGTACATTTTTTTTCTTTCTACTCGATTTTCGACTGTTCGGCTGTTCGGCTTAAACACTGAACCCGTTTGCTGCTGCCCTGATACAGCTAGAGATACGTATCTATATATATATGCACAGCGCATAGCTTTATGTCTGTGGCTACGGCTGTCTGCAGGCAGTTTGAAGTTCAAGTTCGCTGCATATAAAACAAAAAAAATCCAAAAATATAAAAAAAAAACCTGTACAAAATTGGCCTCCCCTCAAAAAAAAAAAGTTAGTGAACTGCCCAAAAGCGTCAGCAACAACACCTAGTTGACCCACTAAAGTCAAGAATGCATTGTTTTTGTGCTTTTTGGTTTTACCCCCAGTGTTGTTAGCACCTTCAAAAACATGTGCTGTGTGTATGTGTGTGTGTGTGTGTGTGTGTGTGTGTGACTTCCGTCAAATGACAATAAATTAAGCAAATATACTAATATGCTTATACACAGAGACTCACAGAGTCAGTCAGATAGACAGACAAACAGTCGCTTGAGCAGATACAAAATGTAAGTATCTTATAGATACTTTTGTCGCTTGACTCATGTAAGCCGCTTGTGCCTGCGCTTGTGCTGGTACTTGTGCTATTTACTTGTGCTTTAGGTAACAATTAATCTCAAATTGTTGCTAAACTGTTTAGCTATTTGTTGTTAATAGTTTGTGCAATATAATCAAGAAACAGAAACGAAAAAAAAAAATTCGAAAAGCCCTTAAATAGGTGTTGTCAATGCTCATGCGGAAATGCAAACAATTTACAAACTTCCCTCAAATCCGAGCCGTAACGGAACTAGTTCTCATGTAGTGCTCTCTCTCTCTCTTTCTCTCTCTCTCTCTTTCACTTTCTCTCTCTTTCTCTGTCTCTTGCACTCATTCTGAGTCTCTATCTTAGTCGCTCTGTCGCTCTCTATCTCTCAAAATTGGCTATATATAATCAATGTGCTTAGTACAGCTTTGGTGCCTGTCGTTGTCTTATTTACATTGTTGAACACAAACATAACCACATAATAATAATGAGAAGGAAAGAGAGAGAAGGAGATCTTAAAAGAATTTGACAAATATTATAGTTTGTTAAACATTCTATCTGGGAACGAGGCATATTATTTGCGCTTACGTACCGATGTGACTTAAAGGGCCCAAAAAGTACCGAGAAATGCAAAAGTACTAGATTACATTACTGTACAGGCTGTGTAAGTGGGTCAACATACTCGATATGAACATAATAATAAATATATATATGATTTTATTTAATCACACCCAGTACATCTTTGAGGCCAATGTTGTGCGTTGCCTCAGCTTTGCCTTCAATCTAAGATTCACTTAATCTGATCTTGTTAAAAAAAAAAAAAAAAAAAAAACTATACACAGTTCATGGTAAGGTAATAACGTACGTGACACTTGCAGTCCGAGTCGCAGTGACTGCGATCAGTCACTGTTTTTAGATTGTTATTTATATGCATAAGCTCTTAATGAATGTACTGTTGAGTTTCATTAATAACTTGTAAACTTTGGAATTAGTTGAGATTCAATGACTTCTGTCGACACAATCTAATGATGCATTCGCCTGACAGCAATTATTAGTGGACTCGTACTAAGTTGAGTTAAGTTAAGCGCATATTTTAACAAATGCAATAATTCATTTAGTACTAAGCAATTACTTAAACACCAAAACAATAAAACACATATCAAAGAATCAACAATTTATGTAAATTAAGGCAATGACGTCAAATTTGTTGCATTCATTCTAATTTTAATTCTAATACAATGGACATTACTTTAGTAACTAGAACTTACTTACACAATAATTCATATGTTATAAACTTTCCATTTGAATCAAAAACAATATTAATAACGTCAAAAAAACATTAATCTAAATGTGTTTTTTGCTCTAAAGTTTATAATTATAATCAAAGATATCGCAAACTTTTAAAACTATTTGCTTCATTTATAACAATTTGTGTTTCTATTCAGAGTGCCTGCCCCTTTCAATTCACATCTACTAATAGTTTTTCCTTTTTGATTGTCTCTAAATTTAATTCATTTATTACTATTTGTTAACTATGTGGAAAAACCAACACTTTAGCAATTAACTTAATTAATTGCATAGGATATGTTATTTTGATTTACCCTGGAAAATTACAACTGCGATGGACATATACCTAATATAAATGAAAATATTGATCACAATTTAAATGAAATTTTTAATGTAATATTAACTAAATGATAAAATAAAAAATATAAATAAAATTCGTTTACGAATAATACTTTATCAAATATTGTTTTTTAATTTAGATACATTTTTAAATTAATAGAAAAATGATCTAAATCATAAAAATTTTGCAATATCAGCTGACATTTTTTTTAAATTTTCATTTACATTTTTATAAATATCTAACAAATTAACAACTCTACAAGTTCATGCAGTTCGCAAAAAACGATTTGTACAGTTATAAGTAAATAGTACGACAAGATAAACTAAGAGATACAGTAACACACTTGAGATGCAAAGAAAAAACTCCTAAATCCTGTTAAAAAATTATTGCCCAATTTATGTGGCAACCAGTTTGACCGGAGAGTCAAATGAATACATTTATTTTTTTTAGTGTGTTCAGCATTAGGGGAAGGGGGCGAGATACCCTTTACTTTGAAGGCGTTCCAAATAATATTTTATGGGGCTTTGCATTGAAACGGCAGTGGAAATGGATAATAAACGGCGTGTGGCTATGTCTTAATTATGTGAAGTTAACAACTTGATCTTTACTCACTTGCATTGTGCTGAGTTTTGTTTGCAAACAGTTTCATTTTCAACGGTTTAATTTAATGCTTAACTTTAAAATAATTAAATGCACTGCGTTTTTGTCGCAATAATTTTTTATATATAATTTTTTAATGGCCTAAAGACGCGATTGATAGCTTGATTTATGGCCAACTTGACTTGATGATAGATATCAACTTAGTTCAATCATTTGACATTTAATCAACTGCATCTATGCGTGTTGCTTTAGTAAAACATTCAATTATAATTAATTTATAATTAATTAACTATTTTTTCGTTTGATTTTGTATATATTTAAATTTGAATATATTATGCACTAGAGTTGATTTGTTTGCACAGAATGTCCCTGCTATACGGCTTCTTAATCTGCTTAAAATTGTTTTTCAATACACTAAAAGCATTTATATTATATTATATTTTAGTTAATTGATATTTAAACTGCACTATTTATAGTTGATATATTTGTAGTATTTGTTGCAATCTTCTTGTTGTTGTTGCTTTCAATATTATTGTAAGTATTGTCGAGACGACTGTCACGCACTTCCTATTCTCACGATATTTGACAACTTAATGCGCCGAGCTCTACGAATCTCAGTACCTTTATATGGACTCTTGGGCCGAGCAGCTCGGCTCCGACTGAGGCGTAGACTGCGACCAAACCTCAGATCGAGATCGTACAGCTAAACGTACGCCGAGCGGTAGATCAAGCATCAAGCATCAAGCATCAAGCGTCTAGCGGTGAAGCGCGAAAATCTTTTCATGAACCGGTCCACTTTCAAGCCTCTGCTTCAATCGACGGCGACTGCGACTGCGACTGAGACGCTAGCGTTAAAGCTGACGCTGCCGCAGAAACTCGACGTCAGCGTCGGTCCCTGAGTGTCAATAGCAATAACAACAACTACTAAAACAACAACTCAACAAAAAAAAACAGTGATTATTGTTCGTCAAGTACCTGCAAAATTGACGGTTGCATCTGTATCTGTATCTGTATATTTATCTGTATCGGTATCGGTATCGGTATCGGTATTGGTATCTGTATCTGTATCTGTATCTGTATCTGTATTTGTATCTATATCTGTATCAGTATCAGTACCTGTATCTGTATCTGTATCTGTATCTGTATATTTATCTGTATCGATATCGGTATCTGTATCGGTATCTGTATCTGTAGCTGTATCAGTAAATTTATCTGTATCGATATCGGTATCTGTATCGGTATCTATATTAGTATCTGTATCTGTACCTGTATCTGTATCTGTATCTATATCTGTATCTGTAACTGTAGCTATAGACGATGCTGTAGCTGTAATTGAAATCGTGTCTTTAGGTTTAAACAAGGGTTACTATAGTTCGTCTATATATTATCACTAATATAATTATATAACTTTAGTTAGAATTGTTTTAGAATGCGGGGTTATGACAGATTACTCTATTTAATGCATAATCGGCGATCACACGTGTCTTGCATAAACTCATGAAGCAATCATATTAAAAATCCATTTTCTGGAAGAACATAGGTAATAACATTTAAAAGGTTTGCGGATAATGATCAATGACATTAATCGAGATCGTGGACCAGGTCCCAAGTAAGCACAAGTCACGTGTACGATTCGAGTGTCTGCGCCTGTCTTAGTTAATATATGAGTACAACTAGCAGTATTGACAACTCTCTAATGTGTCAAACTAGTTAGTGAGTTAGTCAGTCAGTTAGTAGAGACTTAAGGCATGGCCGTGCTGACTGACCCAAACTGAACTGAAGCTGAAGTGCTGATTTAAGCTAAAGATCGCATGAGTTTATTGCGCTCATTTATGTGCCTAAGTATATACTTTTACGTTCTTAATTATAATCGCTATCATTTGTCAGGTTCTCCATGTATATACATTATTGTTGTTTTCATTTCGCTTAATGGGATGTATTTCTTGTTTTATTCTAGCTGAAAATTTCACTAAATTAGCTTAAAGTCAAGCCCAAATGTACAGACAGAGATTTGAGGTGCCCCATTAAATAGCAGTTGCCACGCTCCAAACACTAAGTTGTTGTTTATAGCAAAGCGACACCATAATTATGGCATATTATTTGATGTGAGGTGCTGCTTTTTTCGCTAATACTGTGGAAAGTTTTTAGCCATAATACGAACCCGAAAGCTTCGGACCATGCTGATTGTTTGTGTCAAGGATGCATCGGACTCTGACGTCTTCTCAGCATGAACAGCATGGGCAACAACTTGATAACTGAAAAACTAGTCATAGAATATTCAATAAACATTTGTTAACGTAAATATTTGTAAAGTACATATCTCGTTGTGCTGCGACATAGATTGTTTGTGCTAGAAATTCAAATACCCTGGACAATTAAAAATCATTACTCATAAGTCTAAGCACTAAGTATGATGTTATGGGCATTATAACACTAATCAGTACATACTTCTACAGGGCCTTACATCATGTGTAGCAAAGAAATAATAGCTTGAAATAATTGCTCAATCACCTTCAAAAGTTGGCACTACTTCTCACCATTTCTTGTAACAGTATCCGTTCAAAGTTCAAGCTCCAACTGGAGCAATGAAATTTCAAATTTTAGAAAAAATACACTCACTTATTATATTACTTTAAATTATCTAGATGTTAAAAAAAAGTATTTCTGTTTGATGAAATGTTTGTTTCGTAACTATTTGAATTTCATAAAATAGATTCCCTAATGAAACATAGAAAGTTGCTGTCAAAATGTAATAAGAATTTATCTTTAGAATATGATGAATATGAAAATCTATTTTGGCATTAGCTAATTTTTATATTTAAGTGTAAGCTAGACATGCTCATATTTTGTCATACCTTAGTCGCTATAAAGCAGGGTAAATACTTAATTGTTAGTTGTTATTGTTGACAAGAAATGCTGAAAACGTCAGACTTATTTGCATTTGAAATTAAAAGGTTTTTGCTTAACTCGTTAACATCCTACCGGAATTTCAAAGGAATATACCATATAGACAAAATGAATCACAGTTAAAACTATATATATAGTTACCATATATGTATATGTTTGTACAGATTATGGACATTAGTAACAAGTAAAGTAATAATTTCATAAAATACAAATTGCGTGTGGAGATTTGTTCTAATGAAAAATTACATATGACAGTTGAAACGTGAAATTGTTAATAGTATTCTCGAATGCCTCGAATAATTATCTCGATTCCTGAGTTGAGAACATATTAGCAAAACATCATGCACAACTTAATTCTAAGCACTTTTCCTTCTAGCCGATTCACAAACTCTAAACACGCAACACAGTTTCATTCGTATTAACTATATGACATGTATGTGTAGAGGGTTTCCCCGGTTGCATGTTTCCATAAATTATAACTGTATTCTGTATTCTGTAGTTGGATCTACAATTGGTATGATCCGCATGGTGCTACCTAAAATTAGATACTTACTATCTAAGCTCAATCACACTTTACGCTGATTACACAGCAGCTGCTCAAGCTATTCCATTTCTAATGGTTCCACTTAGTCGCTTTACGTCACAGGCGACATTTTTTTGCGAATCTATTGTATATAAATATAGATATATATACGAAATACGTAAAGCTGAAAAATCGTGGATAAAATTCAATTAAATGCGAAAAGTTTCCTACATCAACTAGCTCAGTTATTAATTGCTTCAACTGAAGATAAATAACTTTGTTTATTGGATATCGATACGACCAATAAAAGTAAAACCCTTATTATAATCAGAAAATATACGTCTTAAATGTATAGGGCCAGCTTTAAGTAGTATAGATTAGGTATAATTTATTCTATATTGTTAGCTCAAATATTTCCATGACTTCCGGTGGAGGATTCCACTCTGAGTAGATGAGCTCAGGTATTTTCTGCAAAATGATGTAGATCATTTCACTGTCATGGCTCTATTAATGCCTACATTAATCTCGATCAAAATAAATATATGTTGTGTGTCTGACCATGCTTTCCATTAACTATACAAAACAATTTACATAACCTTACACCAAGCTATATATTTATGCAATTTGTTAAAGCTATAGTCATAAGTCAAAACTATGGCATACAAGTTTTCAGTGAAACAATCAATCACAGCTGTAACCAGATCAAAGGAACTTATGACTAATACATATTGTTAAAGAGTATAGGTAGTCAGGGACTTCCCAGTCAGTTCTAGTACAGTCTAGTCATGGTGAACAAGAAGTATTATATGTATTAATCCAAACGGAAAACGGAATAGTAACAATGTAGATCCCCCCTACTGTAGTCTGAGTTTTCGTTAGGCTAGAACCTCAGATACAATTACACATGTATGCATTCGAAGAAGCAAGGAAGTCTAGCCGTATTATATGGGAGTAGAGGTGAAACCCATTAAAGTTATTCTAATCATTTTCAACTAATAATACAGTGCAGTCAAATCGTATCGTAAGCTAACTAAAGCATACTAAATTCAAAATCGAACGGACAATAACAATGAGGAAAGAACCAAGTTTTTATGGCAATTATATATTGAAAAATGATATGCCGTTGGCACCTCGATATAATGAATATTTAACGAGTTTTAATTAACATTTGTTCCACTCCACACAAAACAGTAACAAACAAACAGTACATATATATAGGAAAAAGCATTAAATTAATAGCCGCTGATAATTTCCACAGTTCATTTAAAGCTAATCCAACAAAATAATTACAAACATTTACTAAATAGTAGGAAAATTACGTTTACTATTGTGATGTGAGCGGAGATATTATCTAGTAATGCTTACGTCTATGGTAAGTTCTATATATCTGTTTCTGCCTCTCGCTCGGCGCCTCTAAATGCATATTACGCATACGTACCATCAGCCAGCAGGCAGAGATTACGTCGTGAATTTCATTGCATTTGCCACTGTATGATTGCGATTGTGATTGCGATTGCGATTGCGATTGCCCCCTATAACTGACCCCAAATTAGCGATAGCAATTCGAATTCCAATTGTTACACTCGAATAAATTAGTTAAGCTAGTTTCTTTTTTGTCTTCTTTTGTAGCAAAGAATTATTAGCCTTAATTTTCACACACTATTTAATAACTGTATAACCGGTAAATTTTATGTTATATGAGCACAGTTTATGCTAATCTTTTAAGAATGTCATAAGTTTTGGAGTCAAAGGGTTGCGAATTGCCGATCTCTAAGGCAATTAAAATATTTAGACTCTATCCTGAATAGTGTTACGTAAATCGATCTATTATTTAATGTTTAGTAAATGTTATGTTATAGTATTCAAGATTAAAATTTTTTCTTGTTATAATTTCAAAAGAATTCTATACCTCTATCTACCTAATGAGACTGTATGCCATATGGATTTCATTCTCTTATCTTTATACACATTGGAAATTGTTGTATCTGAATAAAAGTTTGATTCATTATACATTAAAGATTGTAGGTGGTAAATCTAAACCCAAAAAAGATATATGTATTCTTGTATCATATTACTATCCACACTGATTCTAATATAACATTATTAGATGAAGTATCTAAACGTCATTTAAAAATGTCTCTATAATTGATCTTAACTTATCCTCATTGTTTTTTTACTTCTGTAATATTAAGATGTTTATAGCTACATAAAAGTCGGCATTTCTTTAATTAAATATTTCTAATTTGAAACAAAGAGACATTCTAACTATAGTTTACTATATGCACTAATATTTATAATACTGTTAGTCATGCCTACCGTTCGATTTATGAGATTTCCATAATAGAAAAGCGGCATTAAATCAATCAAACATTTAAGTATTATTAAATAATATGATGGCAACAAATTGTTTATAGTTTACTGTTGTTTTAAATATACAGGGAAGAAAGAGAGGGACCCAGGCTGTAAGAGGGACGGTGTCTATGTTTATTTGTTCAGTTTATTTGCCCAGTGTAGCTTCCGCGGTGCAATTAAATACTAATTAAATAATGCTAATTAATGATTTAGTATTTAGTATGGAGAATACCATTTGCATATCTCGCCTATGGCCACGGTAATCCTGCACTCTTTACGCTCGACAATTTTATCATTAATATTTTGTGATAGGAATACACTGATATCTCGTTAGACAACTGTCAGCATTTGTTAGCTTTTAGCTGCCAGACCTAGAGTTTCCATTCCAGCTGCTTTCGAAAAAACTTTTAGCCAACATAATTAGAATATATATATATATACATATAACTCTATATACATTTTTGAGGTTTCCCCCACAGCCCACACGCAAACACACACAACTCTCATACAGCTCAGGTGGGCTGTGGGTGCATAAATCCTTCAGATACGAGCTATCTACTCGGCATTTTAAGTTCAATTCGTGTGGCGGGTGCCCAGTACCTGGTTCTCTATATAAATGTGGCATGCCACATCCGTGTGTTTAGCATTTGCTCTTGTTTAGCCCGTGTCAACTCAACAGTTTTGTGCGCCTATTCCATCAGCATCTTTTCGAGAAGTTTCCCAAATTTTTCCTATTTTCGAATCGCTCAACAAAAGCTACAGCTGTTGCTGCTTAATGCGAGCCACAGCATTTCCCAGCTATCATCAATACTCAGCATTAAAACGTAAGTACAAATCGCAAATTAACACACTTTATACCCTGTAAAATGGACATCAAATTCAAACTTGTATGACATGTGAATCTATGATATTAAATATATTTTCGTGCATATACTTCGAAAGATTTTGAAGCAAATTCAAGTTTTTAAATGTAGCATTTCAATAAACATGTCATAGGCTACCACGGAGCTGTACTTTAACTATAAATTAAATCCAAATGATGTATTAAAGATTCACATAAAGTGGAAAAAGATAGGATAATCCAAAAAAAAGTATGCCATAATTGAAATTATTATACAGGACATATATCCCTAATCAGCATGAATCGAATTATTATAAAAGGATTTATCCAAAATGATGGGATTAAAAATTTTCATAAGCTTTATCCATTTCCATTAACTCAAGCTAGTAAAACTGGTTCTAAACTAAAAACTGACTTAAACTTACAGAGTATTACGAAAGTTCTTGAAAAAGTATTTCAAACATTGTAAGCAAAAATATTTTATAAAAAATTTAATAATAAATATGCAAATTTTTTTTAGTATATTTAATTACCCGTCAATTAAGTCATAATTTTTTGAGAATTTTTTCAAAAATATTATGCATCTGCTGCATTTGCATGACTAAAAACTATGCATAGTTAGTCAGTTATACTAGATGATCGACACAGATGTATGCCATACGCATATATATATATATATATATATCTCATAGAGCAAACGTCAAAATGACGCAGATTGTAGCAACAAATTGAGGCTGTAAAACTATTATTACAAACATTTGTTCGGCATAACACTCCTCCTAACTCCTCAGTGTAATTTACAGTGCATATTAATGCAGTTCTTGCCCCGACTCTAGCTACCGCTCAGTGTCAATTATCGCGCAGATTAACCAAGTACCATATAATACGATATGCGTCTACATTGTAAACGTGGCTCTAAGCAAATGTGACGAAACTATAATCAAAGAGAACGCGGCAAAACCTAACAGTAATCAAAGTCATACTAACTAGCCAATTAGTACTAAATAACAATACAGAGTATCAATTGTATCGACTCATATTCCCCATAACTTATTATCATTATATATTACCTATATGTTGTTCAATTGATCGCTCACTTAGTAGTCTATAACAGTTAATATTATAATGAGCACGGGTGCCTATGCAAAGCTAATTATTGGTCAACTAATAAGGCATAGTTAAAACAAACAAGTGAAATATGCCAATTCATGCTTTTTGATGCGCTGCATTGCGATAAATTTCCAGAATGGGGTATTATTGATTTATAGAATTCGGCGATATTTGAAATTTACATTTCTTGATTGACAATTTTTCAAACTTATCTCAAATTCGCTTTATGACTCCTTCAAAAATATCATATTATATAGATGATCATATATTTGCTCATGAACCTTGATGATCGCATTTGTTAAGACCACAGCACCCTCTATAGACCTATATAGGGAATTGTTCATACCCAATTGGAAGTATGTATACTGATGATTTCAAAAATGTTGAAAGAAATTTAGGATCCAGCTTTTTTAAATTAGAATTAGGAACTTTAAACAATTGCTTCCCTGGAAACCCTGGATACCATATGTATTCGACCTCGCATAGCATCTATATAGAATACTGGAATTATTATGGTACTATCCTAAATCTAAGGGCAGCACTTTAAACTTTCTACTACTATATGGTCATATCGATATATTTTCAAACTACCTTCCAGCCGGAGAAATGATGTCATATACCATGCGTTGCACCCTGGTCGTCTGCGTCGCGCTGGCGCTCTTTGCCGCCGGCTGTAATGTGGAGGCCTCAAAGACGCGACCGCCACGCAATAATGAGATTAGCACCATGGCCGATGCCATAAAATATCTTCAGGATCTGGATGTTTACTATGGAGATAGAGCGCGTGTGCGTTTCGGTAAACGAGGCTCCCTGATGCAACTACTCCGAAATCGCATGCTAGAAAATGCTAGCAATGGCAACAGCAACAACAACAACAACAATGAAATTATCAACGATAACAACAACAACAATGGCAGAGAATTGGTAATATTATCTATTAAATTATAAATATAAATTCTAATAATTATGGAATTTTTCTAGTTACACGCGGAAGAGGAAATCTATTGAATCGTATACCGAAATCGCAGCCAAATAAATATTTTATAAGAACTTGTTACATAATTTTGGAGCAATAGTTTTAATATAATATATAACAATACTGAATGTACTATATATGTTAATAGATTCCTGAGCACTAACACTGAATATATTTGAATATGTTCTATGCAAATCCATGAATAAAATGGCACTGATACGCTGATATGACCAGAAATCTAAGAGTTTTTGTTATAAAGGTTCTGTTGTTTCGAGAGATTTATATTTAGAAGAAAGACTTGTATGCCAAATTTACGGTTATTTGATCTTTTCAGAATCTAACGTCATTATATCTTTTAAATAGGCTAACATATCACCATGAAATTTTGTGATTCAACTAATTAAAGCCGATATTCCATAGGAATATAAAGAGATATAAAAAAAAATTTATCTTGGTCGATTATAAGTGTTCCTACAGTAATACCCTTATAGCAATATTTCTGCCTTCAGACTATAAAACTATAAATTAGACAACATTTCGCATATATTACTCTAATTACTCTGACAAAGCCATTAAATAACAAATTTAAATTGAATTTTTCAGTTTTTCTTTAATCATTGCTCGCAATTCGTTTAACCCAGCTGAATATTTTCGACTTCCTTGATGAGATCCATGTGCTTGAACTCATCGGGTCGCTTTGTGAATGTCTCCAGCAGCTTGAGCTTGCTCTCATCCGTCTTGTAGTAGAACATTTGCAGCTCATTCGCCAGACACTGAGCCTCCTGCACATTGAGCACCTTGCTGTCGTATTCGCCTCGCATCAGCACAATGCCCTTGTCCTGCATCTCGGTGTAGTGGACGAGTGTGAGGCATTCAGGGGCGTTCTCGTGATGCACCTGGTAGGCCAGCAGCGGTGTGAAGTGAACAGTGTTGGCCGAGAACTGCAGCATGATGAACTCGAAGCCCTCGCTGCGAGGCAGTGGCAGCAGGAATATGGGATGCTCCTTGGCGCGTGTGGTCAGTGTTTCGTACTGAGCTGTGGTCAGTGTGGCGGCTAGCACATCCTTGGTCTTGTGATATTCGAGCCAGATTTTGGATATCTCCTCGGCATTTTTGTTTTCAATGAGCTCCAGCTTCATGATGTCGCTGAGCTTCTTGTGCGGCAGCTCGCCCTCCTCCTTGGCGAGTTTCTGCTTGGGATTCAACAGCTCTGAATAGGATCTGTTCAAAGGCTTTTAATAAGTTTTGGAATACTATAATCAACCCATTGCACTCACCTGGCCTGACTTTGACCATCCTTTATGGGATTAATCACACGCTCGATGCGATCCAGGAATTCCTCAGGCGAGGTTTGCTGCATTCTCGCTATTTTCTCCGCATACTTGGAGTAGTAGGGATTGTTTTCATTTAGCTTCTCGATGGCCTCCTTGGCGCGACTTGCAGAACTCATGCTGATGCTGCGCTTATATATCAATTGTTTATTTGTTAAAATGCGTAAACATTTACGAGCGCATTCCATGCC
>JBANCZ010001355.1:0-22366 GCA_037040025.1 Sphaerogastrella javana | reverse complement strand
CACACACACTCGCACACACACACACACACACATGAATGTGACTATAAATGTCACTGTGTGTATGCGTGTGTGTATTTGTGGTGTGTGTGTGCTGGCGGCGCTGTTTGTTGTTTGCCATGGCAGCTGCCCTGGACAGCAGCAGAACGGCTAAAAGGGAGCGCCGCCTGGTCCCAAAAACAAAGCTAGATGGCAATCATACACAGCGAAGTGGATGTACTGTATATATACAGTATACCAATATTAGGGGTATTCCTGCGTATTAGAACTTGTGCTCAAATATTTGATGGCTATAATAAAATCAAATATATGCTGCTTCAAATTTTAGAATGAAAATGCAAATAGTTTTTGCAATAGCATATTTTCGAAGTTTGATAACAAATTTAAATTTTATATATTTCTTGTTGTTGAAATAGTAATAAAAATTAAATTGAAATAAATTTAAAATTAAAAAATAATTTGTCAAATTTATCAAATTTATAAATTTCTATAGTTCGCAGTTTATGGAAAATTGATATTATATTATACAGACCAATAGAATACGTTTAAAGTTTTTGTTTAAAGATCTATAATTAGTTTTATTTTGGTATTATCACTGTCGTATATCTAATTAAAATAATATATTTAATAATATATACATTTTATTTGAAAATGTCATAAAATAAATTCCATCTTTATTATTTTACTCAATATAGTAATTTATGTAAATTTAAAGAGTTTAATGACAATTTCTCATCTTAAAATTATGATATACTAACTCATAAGTAATCGAAATCGACCCTATTATTAAAGCTATAATTACTATAACTACCCTTACTATTTTTTTTTTGTATATGTGCAAATATTCATGTAGACGACCTTTTGGTGTTTTGTTCGATTTGCTCTATGGCGCCTACTGGCCCGTTCCCTTATTTTTCGATGGGTGTGGAGGCTTTTGGGGCGCGGTGCTGCCGTTGGGCCCAAAGCATGCGACGTCGGACTATCCCTTTTCATATTATTTTCTTTGTTTTCTATTTTTTTCCTTTTTTTCTGGTTTTATTTTCCTTTTGTTTACATTTGTAGACATGTTGCCATTGTATTTGCAGACCCTATGCTTTAAACACACAGAAGGGTCCATTAACTTTGTACGAATATGAAATGTGTTGAATAGGGATGGTCGATATGAGGAAAACATCGAAGTTGGCAACCATATGAAAATCGTAAGCTCGATATCGATATCATCACATTTTGGCATAGTATAATCAATTATAGACAGTATCGATAGTAAAAATTATTCATATCGATTAAAGACCATAGCAAATGATCGATTATCGATTATAATTTTTCGATGCAGATCACAGCATATCGGGTGATCCATAATCTGCATAAATTAAAATTAATTAATAGCGATTATCGATTACCAATTATTGGTACTATCACTATCGATTAAAGATAATAAATCCAAACCCTATAATTACAACACTGTCTTGAAAATACTGAACCCACGGTCACTACTATCGGGCACCATCCCAACTGTTGTATACAGTTTTTTTTTGGGGGGTTTTCTGTCGCGCAGTTCCTATATTATGTATAGGTCTAGTATTTTTTTTTTTGGGCTGTTTTTTCGTTGCCGGGTTGCTAGTTAGTTTTATTTCAATTTTATTTTCGCTATTTTTTTTATTTCTATTTTTATCGGTTAGTATGTTAGTGCTGCTTCGCGTCAACGTTTCCGTTAGTGGCGTCGTTTCCTTCCTTAACCCACATCCCACTCTCTGTCCTTAACCCCAGGCTGGCCATTGTTGCTGTTGTTGTTTCCGCTACAGTCATAACACGAGCAACAAACGCAAACAGCTGATAACGCACGCCTACACCGCGTCAGGGGGCGTGGCTGCCGCTACAGGAAGCTATAAAAAAGTGTTGCCTCACAGGCTACTTTTTGGGTAGGGGCTGGGGGAGGTGGGTGGTGTTGGAGGCAGCTGCTTTTCATCGAGGGAAATTTTCCCTTAACATTGTTTTGACGCCCTTTTACAATAAGCTCAGCTATGCCAGACGAGCGTCTCAAGTTCCAGGCAATCGATTAGCGTAGGGGTTGACATGGAAGGAGTTGGAAGGGGCTGGGAGGTGTGGGGAATGGCAATGGCATGAAATCAATACCCGTATTATAATCAATCATGAACCTGAGCATGATAAACGCCAGGACAATGCAAACCCATCAGAGGAACAACAAACAATCAACATGAAATGAACTACTATCGCATGGGTGTGTGAGATTAGCAGGGACACACACCAACCAGGGGGGGATGTGGGTTGTTGTCGTTGCTAGGGATAAGCTGTGGCAGCTAAGCAAAGTTGTTCGTTTTTGAGAGACGAATTATTATTGCATTTGCCATTTGAATGGCAATTTCCCCATCAGAGATTTATGAGAAAAAGACAGAAAGATGGAGAGAGAGAGGGAGAGATAGAGAAAGTTTGAAGTGTTGTTCCACATATGATAAATTGTAAGCTACAGTGAAATTTGTTGCGGAAATGATAAACCGGAAGTGCTTGTAGAGCATAAACATAGAATAACAGTATAACAAAAGCAAACGATAAAACACAGCTGCAAAATTACATGTGCATAAGCGATGCAACAAATTCCTTTTATTGACATATTGAAGATTGAAAGAGTAAAAATTTTAACTATTTGCTCTAATATGCAAATATGTATAAATTTGTATAATCATAATTTACAAAAATTTAGAAAGAGTATGAACTATTTACAAGGAACAGCCCGTTGGTACGGGGCAAACATGCTATAGGGTTAGATCACCAGTGGTACGGGAATATCGATGAACCACCCGCGGTACCACAATGGGCCTACTATATGGCCCAAGTGCTTAGAGCAACCTGAAGCCGCCTAACCTAACCTGCAAGGAAATGAACCGAATGAAAATAGGGTTCCGGTATTGCTTTCGATCTTTGATAGATTTAAATATCGGTTTAGGTTTTCAAAAATTAATCGGTATTAACGGTTACGGTTTCGGTTTTGGTTTCATTCCTTTAAATTTACACCAAAGGAATAAATACCACTGTCTGGTAGAGTTTCAAAACTATCGATAATGTCTACCATCGATATTTTCGATAGTAGTGGTGAAATTAACCGATAATATCTGTGTTACTTATGGTTATTCAGTTCTACTGTTTGGCCATATTTGATGCTTCAACAACCAAATCGAATTATTAAAGTAATCCTAATCCATATCCCCATAATACCCTGTAATATGTCAAACAGCTATGCATCTGTTCATATTTTGTGGCATTTGATGTTGAGAAAATTCAAGTATTTATTGTGTTTCTTTTTTTATTGGGTTTACGCATTGCAGACACAAATCTTTTTCGCACCACATGACATGATTTTTTCCGTGCAGGTCACACACACAAACACATCCATATTCTCTCTCTCACACACACACTAACACACTCACACACACATAGAGCAAGAGTAAAGTGCTTACACATTGATATACTACTGCAATATTAATGATGTTGATGCTTATGTAAATGTAAATGGAAGCGAAAACAGCAAATCAAATAAAGCAGAAAAAAAATATATACACACATATACAAACAAATACACACACACATACTTACACACACATGCATACACATACTATAAAAAATGTATCTTTACGTTTTACTAAATTTTTCTTGGTTTTTCTTTTCTCTTTCGTTTTTTTTGCAGAGCGAGGCAAAACGTTGAACTAAAATCTCAAATCAAAACACTGGCAAAAGGCAAAGGCAAATAGCAGAAGATACAGATACAGATACAGATACAAATGCCAATACAATCTGTGTGCGTGTGTATATGCGAGTGTCAAGCGTAGGCCGGATACGCGGGGAATCCCACACACACACACACACACACAGTCAAAGCAAATCCCCAAGCAACACTTAAGGCATAAATCTAAACTCAATCACGCAGCAAAGGTGGAAGCCCCAAAAACGAGTATACCATATACCATATACCATATAGTAGAGTATATAGTAAACAGTATACAGCTACACAGAAAGAGAGAGAGAGAGCGAGAGAGAGAGGGAACATTTCTGGCTGACGACAGAGACAAACGATGGAGCTGTGGCTGTAGCCGGCGTTGAGTTTTGTGCCCCATCGAAAAGTGGCTGCCTACTGATAGCAGTGCCTGTAATCATCATCAGCATTATCTCTCCTCTGTCCTCGGTCTTCGGTCCTCTATCCTATGCCCTCGGTTCTCGCCTCTCGATGCTTCACTTCACTTCACTTCATGCGATGCTACCATTGCTCGATTGTTGATTTAGTTTTGTGGCCAGGACCTGAGCATTTGTAAACATTCCGGCACACACAGAGAGATTGAGAGAAAGAGCGAGAACGAAAGAGAGAGAGACAGAGAAAGAGAGAGAGAGGGTGAGGGGATAATATACAGACACTCAATGACATTTGGAGCTTGATTCAAGGACGTGCAAAAACCAAATCCGTACCAAATACGAAGGGCCAAAAATTAGGCTACTTCTCGTCGGACTTGTGGCTCCTCCGCATCCTTCTTCTTCGCCTCCTCCTCCTTCTTCTTTAGTCCTTCAAATCCAACAACAAGCTGAGCAGCTGCGGGACATCACAATGGCAAGGTAAGTCCTCTATATATGCTGCTTATAAGCATTACTCTTAAGTCTCACTGCGATTTGCTGCTGGTAAGCCAAATAAATGTGCCACAGAAAATAATACAAATAAATATCTATATACATATAATATAAACATAGTCATTGCTAGCAATTTGAAGCGGTTATCTAAAGGGTATTTTAATGCCCTACTATGAATTTGATGTCTCCATTGAGAGATTGTCCTATACATAAAATTTTAACAATTTTAACCATTGTATACTGTAAACCGAATTTTGATAGAGACAAATGGTTCAGAATTTTGCCATAGTTATTATGATAAATTCTATATAATTTGTTTTAAAAACACAAAAAGGGTCTATTAAATCGATTTTTGATCAGGAAGAGAAGCCAAATCATTTGAGCCATGTCCGTCTATATGAACATCTAAATTTTTCTTTAAGGCAAAGAAATCACTCATAAGGCGCTCATTTTAATAGAGTACATATATTATTTTCACATAATTAGCAAGATTATATTTTAGGTTTAATATTTTCATAGAGTACAAATAATTGTGACACATTTATTAAATATTTTAATAGAGTATTGCATTTTTTACCATACTTTCTCATTCTTTTTTATAGAGTATTAATATTCGTTATATTATTTATTATTTGAATATAATTATTATTTTGCCAAATTTATTAAATTAAATTATAATTTCCATAAACAAATTCTTATTACGACAAGTTTTTATCGTTATCGTTAATCGCTTTTTTGTCAATCAGTTGACGCGAAAAGTTGGCGAAATGGCGAAAGTTGCTGAAATCTAGAATTGAATGGATTTGAGTTTGGTTAGGGTATCATTATATTAGAAGATTGCATCGTTGACTGCCATGAAATGTTTCCAGTTGAGTTCTCAAAGGCGAACCGCAAACATTTTTGGCCACTTCCAACACAAGAACAAGCACAAAACAAAAAGCAAGAACGAAAGGCGAAAACGAAAACGAAAACTCGCATTTATCATGCTGACTATGTAAGTCTGTAGTTATGCGTGTGTATGCACGTGTGTGTGTGTGTGTGTGAGTGAGTGTCTTTGTGTTTGTATAGGTATGCTAGCTATAGATAAATTTCACCTCCCTCTTTCTCTCGCTTTCTTTCCCATTCTCCCGTTCGTTCTCACCACGATGAAGAGCCTATGCGTGCGAGGCTGAGCCAAGTTCAAAGCAAAGCAAACAATATGCCGTACGAAATGAATGAGTGCCAAGTAGGTGAAATTCACAGATTTATTGCCTTAAAATTAAACAACATTTTTACTGAGATGAATCTTGCCAGACGCCACAAAATAAAACAAAACAAAAAAAATAAGACACAGAGAAAAAAATTAAATAAAATAAATCAATATTTTTTCGTGTTTCTATGGCTTTTGTTTTAGATTTTCGATTCTCATCGGGGCGCAAGTGAAGTGAGAAGAAGCAGCGCAAAAGCGAATTGAAGTGTGAGGTTTTCCTTGCCCTCTTTGGCCAGCTTTCGGCCTCTTTCGTACAGTGCTTTCATGTTCGATTTCGTTTTCCTTTGTTGTTCGACTGTGTTTTTTGCTTTAACGATCCTGTACTTTGCTTCGTGTTTGATTTTGTTTTTATTGTAATTCCCTTTTGCCATAAACTTTTGCATTTTGCTTTCTGCTTCGATGCGCAAACGCGTGTGATCTGCAGCCCAGCTCAATTTATACTAATTGCATGGGCGAGTGATCAATAGTCTGCACTGCAGGCTGTGCTCAGTGGTGAGTTCTTCGGTTTGGTGAGTTTGTAGTCGAAGTCAATACTGCATTTGATTGATTTTTCTTTCCTCTTGTTTAATTGCTCTGCATTTGAATTTATTATTATTCTTTGTAATTGCATTACTAACACTTATTAATGTTTATAGTTTTTCATTTTACTTTGCCGCATTGATTACATTCTCTCATCATCTTTGGGCATACAGAGCTTTTTCCATATTCCTTTTCTGTTTTCAATTCTGTTTCTGCTGGCCTTTACTGCTATGCAGTGTTGTCAATTTAGCCTTTTTCTGGACAGATCTGTGCGGTTTTCAACAGCCGGAAAAAACTCAAACTCATTTCGTTTATGTTGCCAACGAAATTTGATCTTAAATTATAATTGTAGAACAATTTACTTCTAGTTTATAGAAGTGAGAGGATTTTTAAAGACATCTAAAAGCAAAAGTTTAGCCATTTCTGGTCATATCAGCCAGATTTAAAAAAAAAATGATAAATTTTGCCAAATATACATATTAAATTGCAAAAAATTATGTGTTTAAGCCTCAAATACTTTTATGCTATTATTCTGTCCTTTTTAAAACAATCGCTTTGTTTTCTAGATTATTTTTGTCATTATATAGCTGGAAAAATTTGAGCATCACTGATGATATTGACTATTGCCCCTCTTCGAGCACTCTCTTTCCTTAACTATTGCTCTCATTCTTCTCACCTAGCTGTAAATGTTACTATGTTCATCCTGTTCCCCCTTCTGTCCAATGTATGGTTGCCGATATTTTGGACTCTTTGCTTGCAATATGCCAATAACCGCAGCAAATTCGTTGCTTTAGTCTGCTTCGTGCTCTGATCCAGTTAGGATGGCATGTTGATGAAAATTGCAGTTGCAATTTATTAATTAAAAGCAAAAATGTTGTTTGTGTTATCAGTGATAAAGAGAGAGAGAGAGAGAGAGAGAGAGAGAGAGAGAAGAATAGACTAAAGTGATTGGAAGAAGCCTCAAACCGAACACTGTGCATATTGCAAATTGCAGTCGACAAATCAAATTGCATTAGAGCTTCAAGAGATTCATTGACAATCTAAAGCTGCTGCAATGTGGCAGGTGCAACAAGGCCTCTACCTTTGCCACACACTCACACTCACACTCACACACACACACACACACACACACACACACTCGCAGTCGGCACGTGCTGATGCCTTGCAATAAGGCAAACCGCAACATTGGCTTTTGGCATGACTCTGATTAATTGGCAGCCCCCACAATGCAATGCACAGGGTATGCCTGTCTACACTGAGAGAAAAAACTGAATGAATTCGTTTGATTTGTGGTCAACTGTACATAACGTAATGCCAGTGTTTATAATTCATTATTGTTTGAGCGGAAATTGATAAATGGCAGGCGGAAAATTGGAAAAGCTGTACAGAAAAACAAAAAAAAAAACAAAAAAAACCATAAACAAACTTTTTCAGCAACTGCAAAACAACTTGTGGCCACTTTGTTGTGGTCTTTTTTGCATTTGTTGCATTTTAATGGCGCCCGCACAGTGTGCACAGTAGAATGGCTGACGTCCAAATATCCTGTAAAAAATTATTTAAATTTCAAATATTATATTGGAAATTAAATTAAAAATTAAATTAATATGGAAAGTTTCAAAAATCTTGAAATAATTTTTAATAAATATTAAAGTTAATAAAAATAACTGAGTAAAAAAAATAATAATTATTATAATAATAGAAATAATAATATTAATAATAAAAATAATAATAAAAGCTATAATAATAATGGTAATATTAATATAAATAAATAATAATAATAATAAAAATTATAATAATAATAATAATTAATTAAGTAATAATAATAATAACAATAATAATAATTCTAATAATATTAATAATAATAATTCTAATAATAATAACAATTCTAATAATATTAATAATAATAATAATAATAATAACCATAATAAAAATAACTAAATTATAAAAAAAAACGGCATGCTTTAAATCTACTCTTCGATTTGAGTAAGTTGTAAAAATATTATAAATCTTAATGCAAACTTTATATGGCACTTGGAAATTGCATTTATTAAAACTTGCCATATACCCTGCAAAAGCATTAAGCCGGCTCTTCTATATACAAATATATGGTATGTGTATAGTATGCACCTGCAGCTTGTGTTTTTTATGATCAAACTATAAACTATAAAAAGAAAAGAAATTTAATGGTGCAACCGCAGCTCAAGTAAAACCCCCCATTTCACCACTTCAATCATGACCTCAAACCACCCCCTTCCCCCACTAGCAACAACAACAACAACAACAATGGCTGCAAATTCACGGCCAAAGTGCAGCGCAAGCAGAATGACAGTGTGTGTGTGTGTGTGTGTAGGTGTGGGAGTGTTACTGTGTGTGTATGGTCTGTGTGTGTGAAAGAAAGAGAAGGCTGTATTTGTATGTATGGTCTGTGTGTGTGTGTGAGAGAGAAGGTTGCCTGTGGCTGCAGCTGAATGTTTAATATGCAGACGCACGGAAAACACAAATACAGATGCAGTGCAAGTGCGAGTGGGATGGGCATAGAGTGAGCTGTGTAGTGGGTTAACCGTGGTGGGTTAACAGTGCGGTAACTATGGGAAAGGGGTCGTTTGGCGAAGTGAACTGTTGGCACAGCTGTCAATTATGGTCTAGCATTGCGACTCTCTGTCTCTCTATCTCCCTCTCTCTCTTATAGGCACTACGTATAGTTAAAGCCCATTGAGAGCGGGGGGACTGGACTTAAGTTTTACGATTCCTAATAGCTCTACGACCCCACAACACTAAATGTGTGAGTGTGTGGATTATTACTAGACTCAGCTCGTTCAGTTAACAGCTGTCGCTTTATGGCTACAGTTCGAGCTCAATGACAATTGTTATAGGCCAAGGGGGAATATGGTGATGGGGTTGAGGGCGTGGCATAGGCTCAGACATTCTCTGCCCACAGCGACTTGCTCTTTTATTTTTGGTTTTTTTCTACGGCTTCCAGGCGCCTTGTAATTATGTATACAGCACAGTCAGGCTCTTTTGCCAGTTGCTGCCCTTTCCCCTCCTCCTCTGCCACCCGCACCACTTCCACTTGCTCTGTTCTTAGCCCCTGCTAAATGAAACAATGGAAAAATTTCAAACGGATGCGTATACATTTCCTGCGCGTGCATGGAAAAGCTGAGGAAAAACAAAAACCATGCGCAAAATGAAAGACAATGAAAAGTTGTTTGTCATTAATTTCATTTCACTAAGGCAACAAATACACACTCATACATACTCACACTCATGCACTCACACACACTCATACACAAAAAAGGTGTGTAGTTTTAAATTTCACTTAATGTTATATACGCTTAGTAAGAGCTCATACGATTGTGTAGATGTATAACTGAGGGTTAAGTAGATTAGGATTTGTTTGGGATTATTATGCAATTAATAATAAAATATATAAACAAATTAAATACCTTTTTAACATACAACCCTAATGCATGATGTTTTATACTTAGAATCAGCTTAGGGATTTTTAAATTTCATTAGTTTAAATTTTAACTAAAATTTATTTCCGATAACTGTAAGATAACCGAAGATTAACAGTAAATTAACAGTCAAAATAAAAGTGAGGTTACAGTGTTTATATTAAAGTTTTCAGTGAAATTTCAGTTTACAGAACGTTCACAGTAAGTTTAACGTCTGTTAATTGTCTGTTAATAATCAACTGTCTGTTAACAGTCATCCAACAGCTAGTTACCAGTTAATAAACAGCCAGTGTCATACAGTTAATTAACAGTTAAAGAGTTAACAGTGAGTTTACAGTATAGAATGTTGCCAGCATATTAACAGCCAGTTATCAGCAAATTAAATGTCTATTAACAATCAGCCATGGTTGACACATACTTAATAGACTATTAACAGTCAGATTAGGAAGAAGTAACAATAAGTCACCTATCTATTAACAGTCATTTAAAAGCCATTTAACAGTAATATTAATATCAACACTCAATTGTCAGTCGAAAAAAGTTAACAGTCTGTTAACAGTTAACAGTTAATAGTGGCCTAACGGAATGATAACTGTCTCCTAACACTCATTTAAATGTCTTCTTTCAATTAACATTTAGTTATTAGTTCTTTGTTTGTCGACCTTCAGTTAACAGGTAATAAACTATCAGTTGGGTGTCAGGTAACAGTCATTTTACAGAAGATCGACCTAGTTCCGATAACAGTTCAATGGGAACAGCCTATCCGGAATGTAAGCTACCTTTACAGAACTAGTTAATGTTTAAAGCAATTCCATTGGATAGGATTAGGTGTTATGTTATCCATTACTCGAAATGGCAGCCTCGTTCATATGATTGTCGGATGAAATGGTAGCTCAACATTTGTTAGACAGTGACGTTGGGTTTAACATGGCGATAAGCATAACAGAGCCCACAATGGAGAATCGACAATCGACAGAATCGATACCTTAAGCCCATTACAAAGCTGAGCTGAGTTCGAGGCGGATTTAGGTGGGGGAAATCGAAGGATTATGATTGACATTGGCAGGCCGCTCTTATAGCTGTTATCTCTATTCTCTCTCTCTCTCTCTCTCTCTTTCACTCTCTCTCTCTCTCTCCGTTTTTATCTTTCTTTCTGTATTCTTTTACTGGTATTACAGGTGGGCATCAAAGCAGAGATTAATTGGCTTTGTGTGGGGCTTCCGTATGCGTTTCAATGTTTGTTTGTTTTTACTCATGTCATGCGTTTCGATTTCTGACTTTTTCCCTATTTTACCCTTTTCTTTTTCTATTTTTTATTTGTGTTTAAGTGTGTGTGTATGTGTGTGTGGCATTTTTGTTTTCCTGTTCGTTACATCGAATTGTCGGAGGAATTTTTTTCCGTTTTTTATCGCACTTTTGATGATTATGCAAACTCACGTGTTGGAAATTTATGCACTGCAAATGCCAATCAGGCACAAAGTTTTTTACATCTACGCTTAGAATGAATACAAAGATAAAACTCTCTTTCGAAATTCTGATATGATTTTGTGTATTTAAGCGGTTTAAAAAAACATGATGTTTGTATTTGTTTAGCTCTTCCGGAATACGTAAACTCTTAAAATTCTCTTTAAAAAAATTACTCTGTTGATGTATTTAAAAAAATGACGTTGATAAAAATAGATGCGAAATGATTTTCTATTTTTAACTTTTTTCTATGCCCCAATATCTTTAAATCCATAAATATAATAAAGCAGTTCAAGTCTGTCTATAAAGTATGTATTTTTGGGGTCTGTGGCAGAACCTTCTGTCTGTTTTACACATTATTCGACCTTCATTGTTCGTTACGTTGAAAATGTTTATAATATAGTCATATCTGATATATGTATCTGCGAATTTGTAACTTGGAACATTGAGTATTCAAAAAATAATATTTATGCCTAAGAACATGAGAATAAACATAAATCACACTCTATTATCCACATATGCAAAATCTACAATGAAATCAGAAAACACAAGTTTTTGTTTAGACAACAAAATGGCAAAAATATTGTCAAATCTGTTGAAATTTTCCTGCGTGTACATGTGTGTGTTGGTGTATATGAGTGTGTGTGAAAGAAAAGAAATGTGAGCAAGCACAAATTTAATTTTCCAGTTCAGTAATACAAAGATTATTTTCATTTGATTGAATTTGAATTGATGCGTTTTTCAAACAAATCCAATTCATTCAGCCCAACCATCCATCCTCCCATGCTTCAATCCAAACATCCACCCATCCACCCATTCTTCCATCCATCCACCCATCCATCTATCCATTCATGCATCTATCCATCTACATGTTACACTCAGTCATCCATTGACATCTCGAGCTCTAGCTCGTAATGCTAAGCTGCAGTTTGACCTTCTTTTCAACGCAGAGCGAAATGTGCACATATTTCATCTAGTTGGCTCTCTATATATGATATGGTTTAGTACTTATCCTGCCAACTGATATTGGAGTAACGACTATGGAGCATATACAGTATAGTTGTATTTTTGAAATCGTTTTCCATTTGCGTCACAGTTGTAGCTTTCATTAGGCCTAACACAAAACCGTTGCGCTTCGTTTGATCCTGTGCTAAATTCCAGCTGGGCCGTAAGTAACTCTGACAGACCAAAGAGTCAGCAATATGCGAGGGTAGCTTCAGCAGTTTCAGTGTGTGTAGTTGGAATTATCTAAAGTATTGCAGGACTGTATATTGTAAACTTTTTAAAAATACATTTAGAAATAATACAAAAATATTTATTTAATTACTTATAATTAGTAAATTTACTTATAATTATAATAATTAAGAGAACTGTAAGATAAAGTCTTAAAGACAAAGATATTGGTCAAAAGTTAAAGTAGTTAAAGTCTTTATTACACTACAAATTGTGACAATTCAGTAGCCTTAAGAAGTAGTTGAAAGGTCTTTTATAACAGTATAAACCCTACAGTTTTGTTAATTTATCATGTTTTTAATTGTAAATAATTTACATAAAAAAAATTCTAATACTCATTTTATTATAATATTTAAAATATTTAAAATTTACCTGGTTGAAATACTATAATATTCATTTAATTATATTATATTTAAGGAACTTTAATGTTGAGCTTTGACGACGGAGATATTTTGTAAAAGTTAAGGGTTGCAATAGGTTATAATATAATATAATATCAATTATGATATATCAGTTAGCTTTTAAAAGTACCGCCTGAACAACTTCTGCAATCTATGTCTTAAATGTAAATACATTCGATAAAAACATTCTCCAATATTCATTCATTATTATACATTGAGGGAACTCGATATTTTGTTTTTTAGTATAAAAGTATTTGATAGATAAGAAGGTTCTAGAGCAAATTTTGAGATCTTAAAGAATCCAAATAATTTAATGTTCCATTAAATTTATCGTACAAACAAACTAATTCGATCTATATAAACTGAAGCAACCCATGCATTTACTCGTTTGCTCATCTGTGGTCGAGGTTATTTGTGACTGAGCATTTGCTGTGTTCTGAGTATGTGTGTGAGTGTGATTGTGAATGTGTGTGAGTATGTATTAGTGAGTCGTATGCGTGTGTGAGTGTACGTGGGTACATCCTTGTAAGTTCATTAAGAGGCCCCATTGAACGAGTGCTGCTTGGAAAAGGCACTACAAAAATTTATGCAAAAATCATTTTACGTTGAGTATTTAGCAACAGCAAAAAATGTTCAATTTCAGAGGGATAGAGAGGGAGAAAGGAGAGAAAAGGGAAAATATAGAAAGAGAGAGAGAGAGAGGAGAGACAAAAGGCAAGTCATTTAGCTGCTTTTGGCTTTTCGGGCTGTCATTGTTGTTGCTGTTGTCATGAGCAACAACAATTAAGGTGCTGCAAGGCATGCAATGAAATTTTCCAAGGGTTTCGCTGAAGCCAAAAAAAAAAAGGAAAAAGTTTTGCTAAAAAAAGGTTGAAAAAAGAAATGATTATTATATATATTGTTCGTTAAGTTTATGTTATAGAGGTAGACCATTAAGCGCTTACGAAAGAGCGTGCAAGCGCGAAAGAAAAGCAAAACGAAATGGGAAAAATTTTTCCCTTTTTTGCGAAATGAAGACGCAAAGCGCATTAAACTAAAAGCGAAAGTAGCGTAACACGAAATGGAAAAAATTGTGAAGAAGGCAAGAAATTAACAAACATATAATAATCTAAACTTTTACACCGCCACCCTATTGAATAGCGAAGACATTCCATTTTAGCTGAACAGCATCAAATGAGCTATTAAGTCTGATGGACCCATAGACACCTTTTTTTTCGCTCAGCTCTCGTTCTTTTTTTTTTTTTGGTCTCCTTTATCGGTTTTTTCTTTGCTGTTTTTTTTGTTTCGTGGCCAAAAGGTCAACAGAAGCAGCTACAGGAAAAGTGTGCAAAGATAACAAACAAAATGAGGGCAATATGAGGGACAACTCAGAGATACCCTGTACAATATTATCGTTGAGTTATACATTAGTAAATTGGTATAATAAATATTTATTTAATTTAATAAAAAACTTTAGAGCTTTCTGATCTAAAAAGGTTATTTAATATAGCTTAACAAATATAACAAACAAAATGAGGGCTTAAACAACTCAACTCAATGAGAGCCTACCCTGTACAATATTTTCGTTGTATGAAATAGAATTCTTCATTAACAAATTTGCATTTCAAATATTTAGTAAAAATAACTTTATGACCTAGGTTCTCTTATGTGCCTTATATACCCTACCTTTAGTGCCTTGTCCAGGGTATGCTCGAACGTCAAATTGACTTAAACTCGATTGGTTTTTGCAGCTGCCTTTTCCAGCTGCTTCGGCTGTTGTTCTTGCTGCAAATGAAAAGTCTAAACGGAAACGGAAATGACAGTCGAGTCAAGGCACAGTGTTCTACAGCAGCCACGCCCCGTTAACGCCTCCATATGCTGCTCCAGCTAACGTTACAGTCCAGCGGTTGCCATTGAAACGCAATGAGGCGTTTTTCGCCTTTCGTTTGCTGCGGTCTACAAAATGAACTTGTGTGCCGTTCCCCTTCCGTCCCCTCGCCATTCCACTCCATTCTACTGTTCCATTCTACCATTCCACTCAACCCTAGCTCACGCTTTTCCTTGGCGTCCGTCACCTTCAGCCCTCTTGCACCACCCAAAACACCCCCTACTGAACAGCTTTGACTTGGTCTGTTTGCCCGAGCTTGTATGTTGTGCAAATGGAGTTCTAACGCTTAATGAAGACATTTCACTGCATATGTGTGTGTGTGTTAGGAACTGTGTGTATGTGTTTATGTGTTTATGTGTATGTGTGCATGTTCTCAGTAGTTTTTCATGTAAGCGCAAATAAATGAGTACTTCGTGAGCTGGAAAATGAACGTAATTAATAATGCAGCTAAATGGAATCAAAGTGCAATTGAAATTTGTTCTCTAAAGAAAGTTAAACTGATTATGCGTCTACCCTTCGCTCTATATTTATAGCTGTACTAAGTTTAAATGCTATTGCATTAGTTTCATTGTATCAAACCTTTCAGACACTTTAAATTGTGTTCTTACAAACAGTTCTTGAATTAGAATCCTATTAAATATTTATCAGATCGAATTCCCATTTCTATAAATAAACATTTAAAAATATCTATGAAATTTTAGCATGTTATAGCTATAATTAAAACAAAATTTTAAGTCCCACTATATGATTAAAACGCGTAACATTTTTAGGACATGGTCTAAGTGACCCAATTAAAAATAATTACCAGAATTGGGTGACTTTTTGTGGGTACAAATTAATTATAAACAATTAACTTAAAAACCGTATTTATTATTATTTGGAGCATGTATCCAGCGGCAAGAGAGAATTTTAAATGTTCGTTGCCCGGAGCCTAAGCAAAACAAATTTTGGCATAGGTATACATTTTACGGATTTAAATGCCGTACAAATTCCAACTGTAGCGGAACCGTATTTCAAGTTTCTTATCTACCCCACACTCACTTCCTTCTTTTTCTCCGGCTTCCAGCCTCCAGTCTTGGGCTCCTCTTACTGCCTGCGCATACAAAATAACTCATTATAAAGCAAAACAAATTGTGGCTAACAATTCAGAGCGTCATTTTCAGATACTGTTACGGATAGCAGTTGCCCCATTAGAGCTACCTCTCTCCCATTACAACCCCTCATTCCATCACTTGCCATGGACACCGGGCAAATGGGTAGTTAACGCCCTGTTTGGCTGTTTGTCTGTTTGTCTTTGAGAAACTTCGACATTTTATCAAGCTTAACTGTAAGCAACTGATGGCACTGGCTGATAACTAATTAATCCAAAATTTCGTTAAAATTTTTAATTTTTATAAAGCTTCAACATATTTCCTCCTAAAATTGTGAACTTATCCTTATTATGAGTTTCTTAAGTACTGAGTTTGTAAATATACACCCAGATTCCTATGCATTTATATTCAGTGTCTATTTAGGCTCAAAATTCAGCTACAGCACAAAGCTCCTTAAAGCTCTAATAGCTTTTTAAGGCCAACTGAAAGCTTTTACTAAATACAAGCAATTCCCTTTGTCCTATCGTTTTTTCAAACGACTTACAATTGAGCAACTTAAATGTACATTAAGCAAATACAATATGAAGCTCGTCTCATTGGGTTTTAAGCAACCAAAATCCAGATGTAGTAGATATAGACGCTAGACGCTGCCAGCTTCCAAGCCATTTGAGTTATTTAAACTGCGCTTGCGGTGAAATTAACGCGATTTATATGAATTTATCGCACCCTGCCGCATACCCCACTCCTCCTCTGAACGCCCCATTGTTTTGGGGCCATGAACGTGGAGCGAGACAACCGCATTTTAGTTAACTTGTTTCCATTGCCATTTGAAACCGGCATTTCCCATTCTGCCAGAGCCAGTGCCACTGCCACTGTCAGTTGGCTTTGTTAAGCGTGAAAATGAAATTTTTCATGGCGTTTTTCTCTATGTTCGGGGTAAATCTTAAGGATTTGCATGCTTTCAGCGTGATTTCTGGCTTTATGCGTGTTGCCATTGTACGTGGTGGCAACACTCGCAAAAAGGAAAAGCAAAAAGAAAAAGTAAAAGCCATCATCGCATCGATTTATTGTATTTTTTATCCACACTTTCACCCTGGCACAGTTGCTGGGCGCATTTTGTATTTGATATTGTATATTATAATATTGATTCAACCCGCTCAGGGCCAGCGACAACCTTGGCAACGACTTGAAAAAATTTATACAAGTTTTTACTTTAGTTGATTATTATGGAGACATTATTAAGTTCTTAAAAAACTTTGTTAACTACAGTTGATTATTGTGGAAATATTATTTAGATTTGAATAAATTTTTATGACTTCGTTAATTGTAATGAGAACATTATTAAGTTTTAAAAAAAATTAGATAAACCCACTTGATTATAATGGAAACATTATGAACCTTAAAAAGTTAATGATAACTTTATGTAATTATTATGGTTAAATTATTTAGATTTAAAAATAATTCCGATAGTTACAATGAGAACATTTTAACGTTAAAAAATTATTTAATTTTTATAGAAATATTTTTGATTTATTATGGATGGTGTAGCTTTAGATGATTAAAATAAAAACGTTATTAGGTTTACAACAAAATATAATAATTCCAATAGATTATTGAAAAAAAAGGTAATAAATTCGGTTGAATACTCTGAGAACATTATTAAGTTTTTAAATCGCATAAAAATTGTAAAGAAATCATGTTAATTACATTATTAAAATGCCAACGAGCATTCAATTAGTAATGCGATTGCGAATGCGAATTTGACACGGCAAATAATTGAAAAACCTCAATTAATTTCCACATTTTCACATTTCCACTCGTCGAGCATGTAAGTAGTTCGAGTGTATATTATATTACCAATTACGTGTGCGAATACCGATTCCTGACCTTTGACATATGCCATTTGTCAATTGGTATTGTATGAAAGGTTTTTCGCTTTATACATTCCATGACGTCAAGGCTAATACCTAGAATAAGGGGGTAGCTGGAGGGTGAAAGGGTGTTTGTACATATCTACACACGTGGCATAACAAATGAGTAAGGGCACGAGTCGTCCTTAGTAAATCCTTTAACCTTTCTGTAATTTCATAGGGCTTTACATGGTTTTGAACTTTAGCATCTCAGTTTTAACTATAAAAAAAATTACCTTGCGTGGAATATATGAAATGAGATTTATTTAAGATGTTTTCTTAAAAAGAAAATGATGAAAAATTTATAATATATTTTTATATTAATTTTTTATACTTTTTTGAATATTTTTGGAAATATTTTGAAAAGTGTAATATTATTTTATTTTTAATTGATTTTTTAAATTTAAATTACCAAACGTTCTATAAACTTCGATAAATTGGCTCTTAAATTTATTGCGAATTTTATTATGCAAATTGAAAATCGAACTATGTTTCTATAATTTACTCTATAAATTATTTGAATGCAAATTAAATTCAATTTCATGTGAATTTTATAATTTTATTTTATTTCATTGTAATGCACAAACATATAAATGTTTAATTGCAGTTTTAAGGTAAAATTAATTGGTTTTATCGCACAGTATGACCATAAATCAAATGCTTCATTGCCTGATTATGTAATACCAACTGTATATTGCAAATTTTCTATTTTTCTCTGTGTCTCTCTCTCTCTCTCTAATGAACATATGAAGTTATCATGCAATTTCTCTCACACGCAATTGCTACAATTAGATGTATGGGCGCACGTGGCGAATGCGTAATAATTTAGCTATAAATCGCACACACACTCTGTTCGAATATTACGAATAAATTGCAAATTGTACAATAACATGCATGGATCAAATTACTCTAAGGCCGCAATTTGCATTTACCTAATGATTGGGAAAATATTTTTCAACTATAGCAACGAATCGAATGGGTATAGATTTTAAACGTTTACTACTCAGCTTTAATCACAGTTAGTATACATACTAGTTTTAGTTGAGTGGACTTTTCTAATTAATTGAAATGTTTACTGGACTTTAAATTATGCAAACGCTTTAAAGGGTCTGCAAAATAGAAATGTTTCCCTGGAGAATTTCCGCCTTTTGTGCGTGTAAACAAAAAACAAATAGAGGATAGAATCTCCGCTATTTACAGAACTGTTGAGACTCCAGTCAGTGGTCAGTGCTGGACCAGGCTGGAGCCTCGGGCCAGGTAGGAGCCGTACCGTAATCATGGAAGACAGGCGTGTTCAAAAAAAAAAATTGTATGGTGGTAGAGTGGTCGGAAGATATGGTGTGCTCTTTTATGTCTCAGCATTTAGAAAATGCCTGGGATTAGTTGTGTTGATGCGATGTCAACTGGTACAAGGTGAAAAGGCGTGGCATGGGCGCAAAGCTAAAAAGAAAAGGGAAAGGGAGATGCAGATAGCAGAAGATAGAAAGCAAAGCAGGAGGTAGAAGGTAGAAGATAGAAGACAGAAGGCAGTAAGGGAGTTGACTGTCTTTTATCTATGGCTAGAGGCTTTGTCATCTATCAGTTGGCAGTTGCTTTACTCGGGGCTTCAGGTGTGTTACACCTCCAGTTACAGCTTCCTCTCCTATCTGTGTCGGTGTGTGTGTGAGGTCCTGCAGTCTACTTATCTGCACTCCATCTGGTTCGCTGGGCCTGGGCTTTTGTGGGCTTAGGCGCTTGGCTTTTCATTTCGTATTGTTGCTGCTTGGGCAGACAATTACTTAAAGGACCTACCACTGTAACTGGGGAGTTCGGTTACAGATTTAAAGCCAAAGAGGTTGACTGTAAATTAAAATGTGCATATTTTATGAGTTCGTCTCTCCGTTAACCGCAGAGAACCTTCATCTTCATCAGCAGAGCCATCGTCATTGCTTTCCCCATCTTGAATTTACACTGTGGAAAATTCGCTTCGATTTTGCTACCGAAAAGTTTTTCTGTTTGTCATTGAGCTTTAAATAGGAAAAGTTTTCAAACGCAATCACAGCACGTTTGCCTTCATTTGTACATTCTCTTTCGCTTCAGCTCTCATTCACCACTGTATCTCTCGGATGCAGTGCGTCCATTTTCCCTGACCTTCCACTCTATTTCCCTGTTACTGACTCTGGCTGTCACTTAACTCGGCTCTTGTCGTAAATTTCTGCTCAAGCTCTGCTCTCATTATAACTCGGTAACACTTTTGCTTCCTATAATGAACAGACTGACAACTCATGCACAGTGGGGCTAAATTTACTGCTTTTAATTAGACCCTGTGCTAAAGGAGCAAATAAGGGATTATTTTTCTGTCATACTATAATATATAATAATATAATTTATAATATTCGACTGAGAAATTGTGTATACATTTAAACTTAGGTCAAAATGTGAAACCTTATTGTTAGATCTTTAATTTTTTAAGATGTTTTATTATTTATTAAATCAATGTAAACTGCATTACAATATTTATGAATATAGCACTTCATTATACATTTAGACTATATTTAAAAAAAAATACGAAATGGTATAGTTATGAATATTACAATAATATATTTTATAAAGTCAATTCATAAATTTTACTCAAACACAAAAGGATTGTTCGGTTTAAATGTGTTTACTACATATTTCCTTTATTTGGATTAATTGTTTTTGATTAAATGAATGTGAATTTGTTTACTATATATAAGCAAATTGCAGTTTCATTATAATATATTTAAACTCTGTAAATAAAATCTTACAAATTCGACTGAGATATAATATAGAAAGTAAAACTAAAGTCAGCATGATAAAGCTTTATTACTAAATCTAATTACAAGCTTTCATTTTAATTAACTTATTTATTATTTATTAAATTAATGTCATATAAATTATAATACACTTTTTATTATATAATTTATTAAATTTAATAATTATTTTTAGAGCTTACAACTTAAGCTAAATTGATACAGTTTTAGTAAAAAGTGGACCAGTGTGAATGGCTTGGTAAATACAGCATAGGGGTGGAGTGGGAAAAGGGTGTTGGGTGGTGGATGTTGTATGGTGGGTGGTGGCATCATTATCGCTGCACGTTGCTGCTGTCATCATCATCAAAAGCAGGAGCTGCCGCCCGAACGCGGCATCAACTGCTGATGCTGCTTTTGCTGTTATTATTATTATTGTTGCTATTGCTATTGTGGTTGTTGTTGTTGTTGATGTTGTTGTTGCTGCTGTTATTGTTGTTGATGTTGTTGTTGCTGTTGCTGTTTGCTGTTAAAATTGTTGTTGTTGCGGCAAGTGTTGCTGCTGTTATTTTCGCTTGACTTTATCGTTTGGCAGGACCTGCCGCTGACTACTGTAGGAATTCAAGCCGATCCTGAGGCGAAGGAGTGGGATGAAGGGGCAGTAATCGGGCTGTTGCGACAGCAGCAACAAATGTAACTCGGCAGCAACAGAAGAGAAAGAGAAAGAGAAACAGTTTTCAGCGTTTTTTTTTTCGGCGTCTCATATTGTCGGATTTTCTTACAATTTGATTGGCAGGACGCAGTGGCAGAATGTCAGGCCATTGAAGATATAATTTCGATTTTGAATCCAGTGCTGATTTTTCACATTGAGCTCATTGAGCATTTATATAATTCATTGTATGAAAGGAAAAGGAGCCGTATCCTTTGCAGTAATTAGGGTAATTAAATAGAACGCTCGTTAATATTTATTTGAATATGCATTTGCAAGTCCTGAAATTCAGTAAAGCGAGAGTGAAATTAAGTTAGCTTTCGAAAGCATTTAAGCGAAGACTTGGGAATTAACTCAACTCTCTGTCTGTCCATCCATCTGTCCGTCCGTCCTTCCATCCATCTGTCGGCCCGTCTGTTTGTCTGTCCGTATCCAAAGTTTACAGTTGAGCGAATTTAATGAGCTTTAATGGGTTCCATTGCTGGATCCGCTCGGTGCCGTTATGCCACTCAAATTAAATAAAAAGCCTGCCAGCGAAATGCAAAGGAACCTTTAACTGTGCGCACATCAAAAGCAAATGTTTAAATATTTAGAGACCCCCACATTTAGTCACTCATTCGGCCTTTTTCACAAAAAAATAGAAGAACATTTCAAGGGAAACGAAACATTTTAGGCGAAATCCTTTGACAACTTTTGCCTTGGCCTAGGGTTACCAGATGATCCGAGTCCAAAAAGCGGACATTGCACAAAGCCCCCCCCCCCCTTTAATAAATGAAAAAATATTGAAAAAACTTCGAAAAAAGTGTTACTCGTTGATATTCGAACCACGATATTAGACTTTATCTGGAGTGTGGTATATATATTTTCTCGATCAGGACGAGTAGGCGAGTATCTATGTATCACGTAGGTAGATACGTATCTACCGTGTAGGACGAGGTACGCAGCTGTAGCATCAATAGCCTGGCCAACAGGCTCTCTTGAGGCCCAACTCCCAGGAGGCTAAGGAGGAGGAATCCCATACTGTGATGTCTACATTTATTGTGATATTTGTTATTGTGATATTTGTTATTGTGACGTAATTGTTATTATTGT
>JBANCZ010001354.1:0-22376 GCA_037040025.1 Sphaerogastrella javana | reverse complement strand
CCGAAAATCCATATCACACCAGAAATACTATTCAACTCCAAAAGTACTATACTTCCCCAAAAATACTATTCTGCTCCAAAAAGACCATACTGCCCCAAAAAACTAAACACAGGGTCCCTACTGTCGGGCCAGTCCCTACTGTTGGATATTTCTATAATATATTTAAGTTACCATTTTATTTGCTTACACCACTGTGTTTAGTGTATTAGCCACTTAAGTATTTAATTTCTATAATCCCAATGACTAATTAACAGCGAGTGATAACAGTGTTTAAAACGCGAACAACTTCGTCCAAGTGCATTATACTATAAACGCTTAACCCAAACGTAAATCAATTAGCTGTTATTTCTATGTTATATTGGGATGTTAGGATTGCCAAAAAATAAACCCATATAGACCTATAATCTTAAATGTAAACATTAAAAATCGGTATATAACATTAAATTATAAAATTGTTGAATTTAGCTTTAGTGGTTTCAATTCCCTTTAATTAATTTCAATTTAAGTCAACAACAAGCACTTCATCCTACAAGATTTTCAATAATCGATTGTACAATATGCTACATCGATTATTATACAGAGTCATAGTTTTCTACCCCTTAATGCAATTACCATATCATCCATATCACCCAACACAGTAAGACAAAATCAAAAAATTGAATAACATTTTTTTTTATTGCTTGGTTGGTATCAATGAAAACTTGACACGCGGTGAACTGTTGATAACCAATGATTATGCTAACCATTCGCGTACCAGTTCAGCAATACGTTCTTTAGAAGCACGCATCTCTTTGCTGTCGAATGAGTTGATCGAATCGAAGTCGGGACAGTGAGATGCTGTAGGAATGACTGTGACGCCTTCATTAACGCCGTGACCCATAGGATTCCATGGATCCAAGTCACCGTGTGTCATATACACATTTGTGACCTCTGGATTCATTCCGCCAAAGTGTGAATTTGTTTCAGCAACATTAGCCTCGAGCTGCGAATTCCCATACTTTGAATTAAAGATATCTTTGCATAGTTCAACACTAAGTGTAGCTGGGAATTTAGTGCCAAACGGCTGATTGCTGGACCGTGAAGATTGATACCAGCCGTACTCGTTACAGGTTTGATAGAACCATGGCCGTCCTAGCAATAAGACGATAATACAATCAGAAAGTCACTTAATATACCATATTTTTGCAAAGTCATTACTAACCTGAGTCAAAAATATTTATAGCTAAGTTATAGTAGTCTACGGTGGATTGGTAGCGAGCATCAACACAGGTACTGTAACCCCAGGCCCAGTAAATAAAATTCGCAACTGCTGCGGCGTCATCATTGTAGCTCATTAAAAAGTCACAATAATATTCAATGTCTCCGGTACTGAAAGGAAATTTAAATTATCATATAAGAATATATTCAATAATTCTAAAGAATTTTATCGGGACCTGTTCTTATGCACTTATAAACTTAGGCCACTTGAAGTTAACTTTCGAAAGTTAATATCTTCTAGTGCACTGGTTAGCTTAATACAACGTACTCACATGAAACTTTTACATTTTTAAAGAGGATGCTACATTCTAAGTATAGTCTTCTAAATACATTTTGTATATAAATCATGACTCACGTCTGATACTGGGCAATACCACCAAAAGTATACCCTATGCTGCTAAATAGCGTCCACATATCCAGGTCGCTGTTATGATCAAAGTCACTGCACAAACGCAACATGGCCTTTGCCTCGGCCGACCTCTTGTTGGCAAACATGTTCTCCAAATCAGCAATGCCCTTTTGTATACGATCGTAGCACTTTTGACTGCCCAACTCCTTGAAGGCACGTCCAGCCACCTCCATGTACTCGCTGAAGTCGACCTTTGCTAAAAGCGGGGCACTGGATGCCCAGCCACCGACAGTCAATTCTGGATATTCACGCCTGAACCAGACGACCATCGTAGCCGAATAGGAACCACCAGATATGACCACCTTAGAATTGGCCAGCTGTGGATTTTCTTTCTTGAAGGTTTCAATGAATACGGCCAAATCAGCAAGGGCTTGCCTGACGTTCAAGTACTTCAGGTTCTCTGTGGACATGTTTCTAATCAAGATGACAATTTTGTTAATCATAAGTGATAATGAGTGATAAGTCATTTACTCTGTGGGTACGCTCTTGCCGTAGTAACGATGCTCTGTGTACACTAGCACACCACCGTGCTCTTTGGCCATATCGTACCAGTGTCCATTGAGAATCATGCTGGGTTCGGCCATCCATTCGCCGCCCAAGAATATAAAAATTGGACTCCCCTCCTTTTGGAACTCATCGTTTACCAGATAACGCTATTACAATTTTAATCTATAGTCCTTCAATTTCACAATTTCGAGTATAGTTGTTCTTACCATTTGGAAGGTTTGATCATTGCTATCATCAAAGTGATCCAAGGGCTGAGTTATCCATTTCTCAGCCACGTCCGCTCTATTCAATATTTTCTGCTTGGGCGGACCACGATGCAAATCCTTGAGTGATTTCACCAGCAAAGGCACGTCTTTGCATTGGGCCAAGCTGGCCAGTGACACTAAAGTGAAGCAGACTAACTGTAACAGCAGCATGTTACCAAATCAAATGCTCATGTGGCGAGCGGACAGCTTTTAAACTTAAATTCTATAGAATTTCGCGTTCAAAATGTGGGCTATAAATCTAAAGATTGTGATAAGGTGTAGAGTGTAGTATCAGCGAATCAGATAAGTTGGGATTTTCACAAATTTATTGGTCTATCGTTACTACTACTAAAGTTTTTTACTCTGTTACATAGTTTTTTTTATACTTTTGATCGGTTGCTAGCATTATGTCCGATTTGGACTGACCTCAGCTGTGATTACAGACAATGAGTGGCTACCGAGAAAATAAGCAAAAAAAAAAAAAACTACATATTTCCACATATTGGTTTATTAAGTGCTATAAAAAACACATTGTGTGATAATCAATTTGTTATTTGCTTTCGCTTAAATATAGTTATCAATCTAAGATTAGGTAGATTTTTTTATTTTAGCCACTCGCGGACTAGTTCGGCTATACGCTCCTTGGAAGCACGCACTTCAGCATTATCGCTAGCAGCGATAGAGCCCAAGTCCTTGCAATGTGCGCATTCTGTAAAAGGTTGCATTATTATTTATAAGTTATTGAATAAAGAAATCTCTTCGCCTTTTACCTGGAAGTATGGTGGTCAGGGTTCCGTTCTGTATACCCATAGCACGCCAGGGATCCAACTGCCCATGGGTTGTGTACACATTCTCCATATTCGGCGTCAGTCCACCAAAGTATGTATTTGTGGCTGCGATCTGTTTCTCAATAAACGAATTACTAAACTGAGACCCATAGCTATCTGCGCACATAGTGCTATAGAGTGCCAGGGGGAATTTGGTTCCAAAGGGTTGATTGCGAGAGCCTGAAGTTTGGTACCATCCATATTCATTACAGGTTTGATAAAACCATCGACGCACTGTTCAAAAATTTCGTATGATTATTTTTATATAATCAAGTTAATTGTGTTTCCATATCTTACTGATATTAGTTGTGTATCTGGACTCCAATAGCGGGGCTAATATTGCATCGTAGCTCAGATCGAAGCAACCTGTACCGCTCTTCTTAAATACGCCCAGCAAATACTTGCTCACGCCAATTAAATCGGTGCTCTCTGCCATAACCTCTGCACAAACGCCTTCTATTTGACCAGGGCTATACATTTTGTAAATATTCAATTAATTACATAAATTTCTATATGAGTAAAGTCATAACTTACTTATGTGTTTGCACCACACCTGCAAATATATCCGATATTTCGCTGAATAGCGTCCACACATCTAAATCACTATAAACATCAAATTTCTCGCACAGCTGCAGCAGAGCCTTGACCTCACTGCCACGTTTTGTGGCAAACATTTCCTCCAATTCAGCAAAACCATTTTCAATTCGCTTATAACAGGCCGATCCACCCATTAATTCTATTGATTGTCCCATAATCTCCTTATATTCTACAAAATATCGCGATTCAAATTATGTATTTTTATTAAGTGATAGACTTTACTTACCGACAAAATTCATTTTGGCAAAGACTGGTGCACTGGATGCCCAACCACCAACTACCAAATCGGGATATTTCGTCTTGAACCAGGTGACCATTGTAGCCGAGTATGAGCAACCCACAATGATCACTTTAGAATTGCTTAAGCCCTCATAAGTTTCTTTTTGCTTTTTTATAAAGTGGGCCAAATCGGCTAGCGATTGTTTCACGTGCAAATATTGCATATTCTCATTTGACAGATCGCTGTTGGGATGGAATAAATAAGAAAATTCTATATCAAAAACAATTTCATTATATTATTAATATTATTAGAAACTTACGGCAATGGTCTGCTTTGGCCATAGAAACGGTGCTCGGTATAGACCAGAAGAGCGTTATGCTCCTTAGCCATATCGTACATATGTCCACCAGTTATACTTCCAGCAGATATGGCCCACTCGCCTCCTAGGTAAATGAACATGGGCGCACCAGCTTTAAACAACGCATCGTTCAGCATATAACGCTAAAAATAACTCATTTTCAATAGTTTTTTCTTTAATAAATTAACCAAATATTCATTATTCTAAATGTCTAAATGAATTAGTAATGTGGGACTTTTGTATACAAAGTTGTATATATATAATAGTCGTACGATTTTTTTTTCTATAGCGATTGCATAATAGAAAAAGATTTACCATTTGCCAAGTACGCGTCTCAGTCTCATCGAAATGATCGAGGGGCTGTTCAATCCATAAAGTTTGTACGGCATCGGCACGATTCTGATTCGATGACACAGGTGGCTCCTGATGCAATTGATTAAATGTGTGCTCAAATACGTTGGCATTAGCCAGACCCAAAAGCACGAACACAAAGACTCCGATTTGCCAGTGTGCCATCGTTGTGTATTGGATTAAAACTGTAGACAGAGTCCAACAGTGCGCAGAACTAATACGTTAGCCGTAGAACCTTATCGATTTGGCACTTGGCAATTGGCATTATCGCGTCGTATAATTGTATAAATTGTATTGTAAATAATACAATCATTCGTTCTGTGCATTTTCGTGGTCTCACAGTGTTTAACTATTGCCCTAAAAACATGTAAACTGGTGTATTCCTGCTATTATCACACACTGTGCTTTATCAGCTAGTGTTAGTCGATCTACAAAACAATTTAATTTGAGTGTTTTTTATTTATATGAGCTTTACGTTATTTACCGGCACTTTTTCTAACCCAATAACTCTGACCGATAGCTGTTTAACATCATTGTTAATTACGCTGTATGCATATCAGAAAATTCGAATTCAATGCGATTATGGACATAAGAAATTCTTTATTTAATAACGGTTTTCACGTCGCTCGAACTTATTTATGTCGTTTATTTAAAGAGCATCAACTCGACAGAAAATAGGATATTAATACTAAAAATGTATTGATATTTCTGCATAAACATGTCTAGCATCGATTGTTTGATTCCTCAGTGCTCTGCCCATTTATCCAGCCACGAAGCAAATCAATGGCTTTCTGCTGTGCTACTGCCATTGCTGGAAAACCGTTTGCTTCACGTGAACGCAGCTCATGACAATGCCCAATTCCTAAGGAAAACATATGAAAATAATATAAGGTATTCGTTTATCATATTACCTGGTATAATGGTCGCACACTCATCGACTATGCCCGCCCAACGCCAAGGATCGTCTTCAGCTTTCGTGAAATAAACATGATCAACATTTGGACGTTGTCCACCATATTTAGCATTGATTTGATCCACTTTGCTGTTAGTGTAATCTATGGTGAACTTGTCTCCGAAATATTGTTTGCATTTACCAATGGCTTTCGTAAAGGGTTCGAGATTACCAAAGGGTTGATGTAATGAGCTGGTACTAAAGAAGTTACCTAACTCATTGCAGGATTGATATATAACTTGGCGTTCTATAACATAATTCATAAAATAAATATGAATATATATATTTATACTTATAAAATAATTTACCTATTGAAGTCGTGCTTATTGTCACATTTGTCGATTCGACCGACATGGGTATTTTCGATTTAAATATTTCTATTAACTTGCCGTAACCTATCAAGTCATTGTCGCCAACCAGACTCATATTTTGGCACATTTTGATCATTGTAGTTATACTGAGTTTGAACATTATAAATTAATGATATTTTAAGTACTTTATATGACATATAGCAACTCACTTGCGATGCTGTACATGCGTGGCAAAAATTTCATGTATCTTCTCATAGGGTTTAGTCAGATTTAATGTCTTTAGTTTGCTGTAAACAGCAGAGTTCTGCTCCTTTTCTTTTTTGTACGCTTCACTTAGTTTAACAATTTGATCATAGACTTTATCGCCGCAAATTTTGCGTATAGCTTTGCCCACGCTAACTAAGGAATCTGGAAATAAATGTGGATAAACTCTATTGCAATATTCGATATAATTTTTCGCTATACTCACCAGAATTATCCAATCGGTAGTAAAGCGCCGCACCTGATGCCCAGCCAGCATCCATTAGTTCCGGGTAATCTTTACGGAAATAGGTAACCAAAGAGCCAGCATAGGAGCAACCGATTAATATGACTTTAGCATTAGTTAACTCTTTCACTGTGGCCTTCTTATGCCTTATAAAATATGCCAGATCAGCCAGAGCCTGATCTATGGTCAAATATTGCAGATTCTCTGTGCTAAAGTCACTTTTGACAGCAAAAGATAAAAGCTTAAAGAGACGTGTGAATTACATTTTAACTAAACTTACCTCATGGGTTGACTCTTGCCATAATATCGATGCTCAGTTTGGAAAATATAAGCCTTTAAAATTTTAGATAATTCATAGACGAAACCAAAATAGTTGTTATCCTTGTCCATCGGCCATTCGCCATTCACATTGATAATTATTGGACCACCAGGTTTAAAGTAACTTGAGCTCTCCAAATAACGCTGAAGGCAACATTATACATTTTCTATAAATTTTTTATAATGTAAACGCTTTAATGCTTACCATTTGCCAAGTACGCGTATCGCTTGCATTGAAATGATCCACTAATTGTTTAATCCAAAGTTCTTTCTGTTTGAATGATTTTAAGTTTTTGCTTAAAACCAAAACTAAATGCAGGCAGGTGAGAAACACAAATGAATAATACTTCATATTTTTCTAGATAACGTCTATTCAGCACTGTTCGCTGTTAGTTGTTTCAGTTAACTTTAAATATTGAAATAAGCGTATCCTTCGCAATTAATATGCTTTTAAATGATTAACTAAATTATACACGCTGCAAAACTTTGCGATAAATTTAGCACGAATAGACCCGACGTCATATATCTTATGATGCGGATTAGCAATTTTAACGGTCTACAATTACTTTTATAATAGTCGATTTAGAATACGATATCTTATTTAGAACTATTAACTTAGATCTAAATTTTATTATTTTAAACGTTAAAATGCTGAGTAGTAGATATGTTTTCTATGCCTTCCTTTCCCCTAAAAATTTCCACTCAACAAGTCTTTTATTCATGTAAATCTCAATGCCATATTGAATATCAAACGGAAATGGTTTTCCCTTATGAGAAAAATCTTCTGGGGTTAAAATCTGACGCATAAGAGCACCGAACACGTGTTTCTAATGCAGTTCAATATAATTAGGTTTATCATTTGCCGGAAGAGCAACCCTTCAAGTTCTATCGCTGCACACTTGCACGTCACAACGAATTTTCCCCACTTAAAAAACAGACACACAACAGCAGCAGCAGCAAAATCGTGTAGTGCGTGACACTATAAAGTGGATTATGGCATAGACGTACAAGTATTTAATATGCAGCGCCGAAACAAATGTGTGATATCAAGAGAAGGATAGCTAAAGGATGTGCGTGTCGTATGCGCATTTACATATTTTTATTCTCTTAGCTCTACTAAACGGATGTTTACCGTCTAATGTATTATATATCCATCTATTTTCAGGTCATCTTCTATGATTCAGATTGGAATCCCACGGTCGATCAGCAGGCAATGGATCGAGCACATCGTCTGGGTCAAACTAAACAAGTGACAGTCTATCGACTCATCTGCAAGGGCACCATCGAGGAGCGCATACTGCAACGAGCACGCGAAAAGAGTGAGGTAAATGGAATCGAAATACTATATATATTCACCGTATATTCTATAGCCAGGAAACCGCAAAACTCCTTTAATGAAATGTAAACGAATATAGCTTATATATAAAATCGAGTTACTTGTCGGTTTCTACATTGTTTTTTGCCGCATATTAGGCACGTGCGTTGCGGCATTGTTGCGTCTGCTCAAAAAAAATTATAATAATACCAACAACAACAAACATGCTAAGTGCAACATGAGCCGCTTGTCTCAAACACTTGTATTGTTTGCTGTTAGCTGCCTTACGAAGGGGGTAGGAGGGTCGCCGTGGGGTAAACTGATACCGGAAATTAATTATACAATTGGTTAGGCGACATTTGGTTTACGCCTTTAAGTTCTGTATAAGCAAACGCATGCGGTGCTTTGGTTTCCCTTCTTCTTCTGCATTTATTACCTAGTTTAATTGCCCATCCCTTGATTATCATATTAAAGCGCTTAAACCGCTCAAACGGAAGCTATAAGTCCCCGCACCCCCACGGCGCTGTACGCCATAACCGTACGTGTTTCAATTCATTTCCGGATGAGCGGCGACTCTTTCTATACAACCGTGTTATATATTTGTTTCGTTTTTTTTTCTTTTTTTATTAATATTTTGCTATCGTTTTGTACTTTTAGATACAACGCATGGTCATAAGTGGCGGCAATTTCAAACCAGATACGCTGAAACCAAAAGAGGTGGTTTCGCTGCTATTGGATGATGAGGAAATTGAAATGAAATGTAAGTTTTTCTATTGTACACAAGTGATTTACATATTTAATAATATTTGAATTGCATCCACAGATCGCCAGGAGGCTAAGCTACAGGTCAGGGAAGAGACAAGCTCCTCTCCTTCGCCCAATACCACAGCAACAACTGCAAAGGCATCAAAAATATCTACAACTACAGCAGTTACAACGCAAGAGAGAAAGAAACGCAAATCTAATAAGGTAAACAATAATTTAAACTATTACAAAGTATTTAAATATGTAAAAGTACAGTCCAAATGTTAAGGCTCAAACAGACGAAGAACTCTCTATTCGCAGTACTCATATAAGATTGATGTAAATGCCTTAAATACTTAATTGTTTTAAACAAAATTTTGTTAAATTATCAAATTGTAAATGCTAGCACGCAATGTGTTATCTTGGTTTACAGTTCTTGTATAGCTTAGACTATCGCTGAGGATGATTGTTAATGGTCTGTGATTAGACCAAGTTTACACTTGTTCAATGCAGCGACAGGTTGCATTCACTCAATGAAAGTAAATGATCTCTTAAGTGAAGTTCAAATTGCGACTTGGCCATATAAAGCTGCAGGCAACAAGAACAACAATAACAGCTGCAGCTAGAGGTATATAGAGCTATAGACTAAGAGTTGCTCTCTGCTCTTTTGTTGTTCTTACTTGGGCACTGCAGTGATGGTCATGGTCACGTGATTCATACAACAACAAAAACAATATCAACGACAATTCAATTTGCTACAAGACTCAACTCATCGTTGGTCTTGGTCTGCTGCTACACAGCGTGCTTTGAACTTACTGCCTGCTTTGGGCATATATATATATGTATTCATATACGTATATGCATCTGGCTATTTGTAGTGGTTACGAATCTGTTGCCTATATTCATTCATCCAAGTGTTCCGTCTATAAAGCAAAACTTCTGCTGTTGCTGTTGCTCTCTAGCCCAACTTGGAAAACAGTTTCAAGTACCTTGTAGGGTGCAGTGGTACCTCCACTTCTACGACCATCAACTACTACTACTACCACTACTACTACTTCTTGTACGTTTTCGTTTCGGTTTCGCTAAATGATTTTGTGCGTTCAATGGAACACTGATTATGCTCTGTGTGTTGGCTCTTTGTCTTTGTCTTCTCCTTTTATTTTCTTTAGCGCTCTTCTCCCGTTTTTTTCCTTTTTTTTTGTTTTTGTTTTGGGTTCTTGTCATAGGGGTACTCTTTATTTTCCGTCTCTCAAGTTCATCATATACCACACCATACACACAAGAAGATTTTCTTTTTCATTATAATGGCACGCAGCCATCTTTATTTTAACCACTTTGCCCCCCTGATACGGCTGTTTTTCAGCTGATGTTGCTGTTGCACCGACTGCTTCGCCGTCTGGCTGTCAATTCATTTAATACTTTGAAGTTCAAGTTTCAAATTCACGTTCAAGTTTGAGGTTAAGTGTTATTGGCCATACTATTATTATTTTGTATGTTTTTCTTTTATTTTTTCAATGCATGCAAAGCGTTTACGGTTTATTATTACTTAAACGATTCACATGGAACTGATTGCATTAATTTGTTGTCACAGTTATTTGTGACGGTTTCCATAGCTCGACTATAAGTACGTAGCAAGTGCTGCATCAATGATTTAAGAATGACGTTGACCTGACCTAATAAATCTCTTTAGGAAGAGAGTTTTGTCTGTCAGCCACGTGATGTATATATTCAAAAGAATAAATAGCTTTATTTCAATGTAATGTAAATTTATAGCTCTAAATACCCTTGATCCTTGGAATTTAACTTGTCTGTCTATCTATTTATCTACATCTTGATTTTGGTAATGTTGAGATACTAGTAATGTTATATGTTTTAATTTATTAATTTATATTTAAGATTATCCGCTTTCAATCCTCACTTTATGTTAAGTTTTTTTTTATGTAATCTTGAAAATGCACAATGTAATTAACTTTGAGCTGCTACTGTTCTGACGCGTATCTTGATAATTGCTAAAGAAAATCTGAGCAAATTTTATGCAAAACACTTTAAATTTAACGCAGCAACGCCCTGAACCATGGCCAATGCAATAAAGTGTATATATGTTGATATATGCATATATACTGTCTAGTATAACCTTAGCCCAAAACTGAGTAAGCCCTGCAGCCTTTGCTGAGACAATAGTGCAAGTCTCAGGGTTTGGCATAAATTATTTAAATATGCCACACAGGAGCATAAATAAAAACAAAAAAAATATTAAAGAGAAAAAACAGCAAAGCAGCTACTGGCATAAATTAAACAAGCGAAACCTTTTTTCCGGCCCAGTTAGTTAGGGTAGGTCAATAGAATAGACGCTCTTCTCTTATTGTGCCTTCTCTGGCTCTCTTGTCTACTTCCGTTACTCATTAAAATGCTAATTGATTTTATTGTTACATGGAGTATTAAACATATTTTTTATGATATTTGCTTTTGTTTTATTTATTTCAAAGGAGGCTAATCGTATGGGCGGCATTACGATACCCGCCAACAATGACGATGAAATTTCGGCTGTCAAACGCATTAAACAAGATTTGGATGAGGATTCAATCGATGGTACTGCTGGTATTGCCTCATCCACATCCAGTACTGGCACCGACAGCAACAACCAAATACTCAGCCAAGAGACGACTTACGTTCCAGGTGCAACATGTGTGCTCCAACAAACACAACACCCACAACCGCAAGAACAACTGCCACAGCAACAACCACAGCAGCAACCGCTGCAACCAATGCAGATGGATAATGATTCAGAGAATGAGCCTTTAGTTATTGATGGCGAGAGTCCCACAAATGAATCTATGAGTAAGTACTACATCATTACTTTCTTTTATAAATAATACATTTATAATAGAATTTAGAGATGAAATGTCTTGTAATTTAAATACTTTTGTTTGATATAGGAAGTTAGTTGAAAAGATTAACTTGTATTGAATGCATTTTAATTCATATGAGTATTCGTTCAGAAACTATATTCCAATTTTGGTTTAGAATATATAATTGAATCAATTAAATATTAATTTAAATATTATTAAAAGCTTAAACGCCTTTAAATACTGTAATTGTATTGATGGCATAATAGAATTCTTCTCCCCTTCGAAATTGTTTAAACATTTAAAACTAGCTTATGGGTATTGTTGCAACATCTATTGAAATTCTTAACATTTTCCAATCACTTTACGAATTAATATTTCAAATTATTGGGCAATAGGAGTCAGCGTAGCGTAGTCATCGCCGAATGTGGTCTACCACCAGCAGCAACAGTAGCAATCGAACAGCAGTTGGTATGAACAACTTTGGCCTGTTTGTTGTTATGAGTTTGCAAATTGCATGTGGGATGTGCAACTGCAACAGCAACAGCTACAGCTACAATACAGCTCTAGCTCAATGAATGCAACTTGTTTGCCCAAGCTATACCAACAACGCAATGTATATGTGATTTGCATGTAGAAAAAAAAAAACGAAGAAAAATACAAATGTTAGTAAATTTAAAATTTGTTTAACAATTAACCAATCGAAAGTACAAGACGTTCAAAAAAAGGCAAAGCAGTGAAATCACCCAAAAAAAATATAAGGTTAAAAAGAAACAAGTTGAATGTATTATAGCAGTGTGACGAATATGATATACCCTTTCAATTAAAGATGATTAACTTTATGCAGATTATTATAAATATGTGTATTTAAATATCCACAATTTACAGTGGGTAAATTGAAGTATTAGAACAATTTCTTTAAGAGACTTCTGCCTCTTCCCTTAAGATGTTGCAAATGCAGTTAGAATTGTGTAATACCCCATTCAATCTAACCCATATAGACAGTCAAACTGATGTTAAATCGCGACAAGTGCAACGTCAACAGATTCGACTCGTTGTTAGAGCGACAACAAACATAACAACATCGACTTGTCTGTGTTGTATTTGCCCGAATCTAAATTTGTCTCTAACTCCAGCTCTAGTATTTGCCTGGAGTTGGAGAGTCTCAGATGGCTGTAAACGTAACAAATTTGTGCCAATGTTGTTGCTGTTTTTGTTGGCTGTCTTTGATAACGTTTTCATTTGTGTGTTAGCCACCTTTTTTTCCTCTTTTTTTGTTGTTAACAACGTACGCAACCCAATTTAATATTAGCTCGAATTTTGTTCACCGCTGCCAGTTGATTATGTTTGCTTCCCAGTTCGTATGTAGTAGTCTGTCTCTTAGCCAGTTAGTCACTGAGTTGTTAGCCATTTGCGCTATTGATTTGCCACACAAAACAACAACAAATGACTCAAGTTGTTGCTCATAAATATTTTTTATGTGCCATTTCTTCGACTGTTTTTTTTTGCCGTTATGCGGAGGGCTTGGCAAATGAATACATCTAATTTAATCAATGGCTTCACGTGCTGTGGCTACATAAATTGTACTGTACGTACCACTAGCTACTCTTTGGTTACCTTTTGACTGTTTGGTTTGTGTGTTTTGCCTTGATTTCGTAATGCTGCTTGTTGTTTTTTTAGTAGACATTTATTAGCTGTTTACTGTAGCTGAGAAATTGTCATGTGAGTTGAGCCATACCGCTATCAACAAATGTTGCAGACAAATTTTAAAAGATATATTTTAGTGTGATTTTTTATGAATTGTAAAGAAAGCCTAAAATACAACCGTTTGTTAATTGAAATTCTGCAAATATATCTTTAATTAGCTCTTCACATTTGTACTTCATTCACTTTTTTATGTTGACGCTATAGACATCCGGTGAATGCACAGCCCTAGGAAGCTCAAATGTGAGGTATATTCAATTACGCGTGCCTCACGCACTCCACAGACGCTACTTAAAAGTAAAAACATTTGCTCTACAAGTATTATTAGGATTTACTCAACTGCATTCCATGGAATGGCCTGGCATGGCATGCGGACTCTTCCGAGTGTCTTGCATTTTCTCCCCTGTTTCATTGTGTTTGTGTGGCATTTAATTTTATGCAGCAGGATTTTTTTCATTCGTATTGTATTTACCTCTTTATGCTGCATACTTGCGGCGAGTGTTGTGTCTGTTTGTCTGTTAGTTAGTTGTAAACAATTTCTGCAACATTTTCTTTGCAAAACGGCACCTGGAAATGTGGGTTAGTTAGTTTAACAATGCGAGAGAAGAAGGAATGGGTTTCCAGCTACAGTTGGTCGCAACAACTTGTAAGGCATTCAAATTGTAATGCGGCTTAAATGTTTCATAACGCAAGATAGATGCAACAATTTCTTAATTGTTTACATTTAAATTAATACACATTTGCCACTAGACGACACGTGCCACACACACTTGAGTTTTGGGTAAGAGACTTTCGCATTTTCCAGCCATGCAACACGCCCAATTGAGTAATGTGTAATGTGGCATAGCATTTGAGCCCCAATGTGCTATTCATTATTCGGTAGCGGTGCAGTTTGTCAATCGGGCTTGTTGTTACATATAAATAATTAAAGAAACAGTTGTAAAACAAGGTGCAAAACTCCCAAAGAACATGACAACTTCACGTCATAGATACATAGATACAAAATGTATCTCATAGCATACAGGTTAGCCATGAGTTACAATTGCCGCAAAACTGCGAACAAAAACGCTGATTGGCCACAAAAATTCACACACAGCTAACAAACAATTACAAAATATACAATAAATAAAATAAAACTCGAAAATTTTCGCGTTCAAAATAAACAACAAATAAAACTTCAAGAAAAATTCTCAAATGCCAATCACAAGACAAGACGAAAAATGCGTGCGTGTTTTGTATGTGTGTGCTGAGCGTTTATTAAAAAATTAACAATAAATTGCATAGGCTCGTTTACTAATGGTTGAACATTTGTTGCTATTATTGATGTTGTTGTTTTTATTTTTGTTTTTGGATACGCTGTAACTGTCGCTGGCGCATAAATTTACACCTTATTGGCCCCCATAGCGCCCAGAGCGAGTACGTGCCTCAGCGCCACATATATTCACATATTCTATTCGTTCGACTCGTTTCTAGTGAATGCGTATACTTGTGAATAGTTGTGTTTAGAGCTTGTTGCTGATAGATCATTGTTGCAATTGCAATCGCGCCACTTGTCTATTTGATTTAAAACTTTATAATTAAAGTGGTTTTGACTTAAATTGGTTAATCATATTTGTATGTGAATTATTTTCAAAATAAAAAAATATATATACATCTAAATAAATTGCAAGCAGCAAAGCAATATGATTAAATCGAATCAAAACATCAATTAATTGCACTCGATTGCATTTTATTTGGCATTAACAAACTATCTATGCGTGTCTATGGCATTTAAATGCAAGAATTTTTGTTATAAATGACGCAATATTCATGATATAACAATTAATTAATTAAATTGAGACAAAGGCATTCATTATGTGGTGTAGCACATGTAGTAGCATAGTGAAAAATTTAAATGTATGTGCAACAATTTCTCTCAACGCAGTTTGAAATATTCACTTCTATCTCAGAGAAACAGAGAAACGCAGAAACTTGATATGAGTTGTTAATATTTTGAAATTTAAATTTTTAGAAGTTTAAATTCATGCGATTTTGTTATTCGAAATCTTGAAAGTCCATTATATTTCATTTAAAACATCTTGTCAAAAGACGTAAGGTCAAATCAGTATAGTCTTATTCAAATCGAGAAATCGTTTCACATGCCATAAATTTAGAATTTTATGCCTTTCATTCAATGCATGACTTAAAATTCTTAGTTTAATATACATATGTACAATATTTTTATGAAAATCATAATGTATTATACAAATATTATCACTCCCTCCATTTCTTTGTAACATTTGCCAATTTTATGATACAAGTTTAGAGCTTAGCACGTGAATTTATGTTCATTTCCAGTTAGTCGCTTTTAATCCTAAGCCCCAATAGCAATTGCAGGCACAAAGTAAACGACTCAATCACGCACTACTCTCTGCACAGTAGGAGCTACAGAGGAGGAAGATGGTGGGGTTTGGCAAGGGGGTCTATTGGAACTGAACGCAGTTGGCGACACGCATTCGAGGTCATAACCCAATTCCTTTTGTAGTCAGAGTCGGCAGCGAATGCAATGCCAGCTACTGCTGCTGCTGCTGCTGCTGCTGTCGCCGAGTTAGCAACTGGTATGAGTGCTCATAGAGACACTCATAGTGATACTCATTCGTATGCTCGTGCCTGTTACCCGTTGCCTGTTGCATGTTGCAAGTTTGACCGTTTTTATCAGCCAATAGCAGCTGTATTTCTCGAATGCCATGGCCATACATTACGCAAAGCTACAGTCTGTGCTGCTGCTGCTGCTTTTGCCCAATTGAAATTCGGTGCGCATTGCAATTGATCGCACTTTTTGCCTTGTGAGTACCTTTCTAACGTTGTTATTGTTGCTGTTGTATCTGGTTTTCCGTGCAACGTCTCTGCTGGCCCGTTGGCATTGTCGCCCATCTTCATTATTATCGAATGATGCCGCGTGTTGCATTTGATGATGTGCAACGATGCCGCCGCCGCCGCCACCAACAGCCAACAGCCAACAGGCACCAGGCAACAGCAACAGCAACATGGCCTGCATGTCGCCAACAATGTTGTTGTATTTCTTGTTATCGTTGTTGCCTTTGTTGTTGTTGCTATTGTTGTTGTCGGCAGTTTGTTGGTTACCGTTGTCATGATTTGTTGTCGCCAGTTTCTAAGCCGCTTCTTCAACCACCAACACGACTTTTGTCTGTCTCCTTGCTTTTGCTTTCTGGCCAGTATCGATGCCTCAAGAATTTTAATAATTCACGAGTTTTTCTCTTCATTTTTTACTTTTTTTTTATATTTTTGGTTGTGCCTTAAGCACTTCCTGTTCAGTTTGACTACGGCCGGAACTATGTTACGCTAAGGACGCTAACTCACCAAGTTCACAGTCAGGGAATCTGAAACACAGATCGTTGGAGAAGTACGGACTTTGTGTCCAAGAGTCAATCTACAACCGCAGAGTGCTCATAACATGTGTGAAATTGACACTACATATGTCGGCGGAAACAAAAGGCAATTTTACGCTACATTTACTTAATGATACCATATAGCGAGTACAACCCTCAATATGCATAGGGACAGCTGCTTGGACTATAACAAAAAAAAAAAAGGAAAAAATGAAAAACACCAAATTTTAGGGCACACTAAAAAATTGCTGGGATATGTGGGGAAGATTCCTAAATTCTACTATATACAAAATTATACAAAATTTGACTAGTTTTTCTAGTTCTTCCTTCGGTTATTTAATCCACGAAAATTCAAATATTTTTATTCTATTTTTCGTAGTCCTTTTTCCATCTCAAACTTTTGCATTGATTTCACTTAAATTATGGAACTATTTGGGATTGTTTTTTTTATTTATAATCAAAAATGTCTACAATTGATTTTTTGTGTTTTACCAACATCGAAATGGAGATAATTTAAAAATCGTTTAAGCACATGCACGTTCTAAAAGTTTAGTTTTAAATTGCTTTTATTGAAATTTTAAAATTTGTACCAAAATTTTGAGTTGGCTTACTGCGACGGGCTACAAAATGTCAACAATAAAACCGAATTGGTTAAATTGGGTGGAACGTAATTCTAGGCCGAAGCCAAGATTTATGACTGCTAGTCGTTCAGCACCAACACGCTGGCAAAAGCCTGGACCCATGAGTCGCGCTGATTGGGCAGAATTCTACAATTGGCTGGAGAGCAGAAATCGCAGTAGAACTACAGCTAGTACCAATGATTATACTTCTGCTGGTACTATAGGTAGTACTACTGCGAGAACTGCTAGAAATCTAGAACGAACACAGCGAGTTTTTGTCTGCGTGGAGACCAACGCGAGACAACAAATGCAATCCCAAAATTGTAGAGAAAAACGAGCAAAACTAGCGGAACTGAGCAGACCACGTTTTATAGCTGCCAAATATATAGCGCCACCCAAGCCGATCTATCCCTATCGACCGCAATTGAACAAACGACCACCACCGTATCCAGAACCATGTAGACCGGTTCGTAGGTCTCTGGTGCCGTGTTGCTTTCAGCATCAATATATCGAAGATGAATTCTGGTCAACTATACGTTTCCCAATTTCACGAGATGCATTAAGAGCTCGCCCTTCACGTAGAATCATTGAATTAGCCCAACCGCGCGTCTATCTATCCCATTCAAACAATACGGATGAAATACCACCGAAACGCCGGAAAATGTCGCCTCGACAATGGCATGAACATCTGCAGCGTCTCAAGCATCTAGCCCAGCCAAAAAATTTTTCTATATGGAATTTTTGGGAAAATCAGAAGTGTACATGCGTTTAATTAAAGATCAATATTGCAAACGAATATTACAGTTAGCTTTCTTTGCAATTTCTGCATCTAAATGACCTGCAATATTGTAAAACCAAAGTGTTCAATTTAAAGTAGGTGTTTAGACTTTTCGTGGTTAAAGGCTGACACTGGTTAGATTTGAAGTGCATTTAATTTTAAAGATCCCGTCATAGAAATTAAATTCCCCAAAAGACCCTTAATTCAATTTATATATTCATTTTTAATAGAGCGATGTTACATTTTTGTTTAAACTTATATAGCATTGCATAGAATGTCATCGAATCTCGTTTCGTGAAAAAGTCATAGTATTAGAAACCAGAATCATATTCAAAATTCAGAGTTGTTATTTGCTGTATAAGCCTCAACAAATTAACATTGTAGAGGAAAAAAACCTAGCCGGTTCACACGCCTGCCTCATATTTCCCATTTTAAATTTTAAGTATTACGTTTTAACAGACATCGCCGACAAACTTGAGTAGAAGTATGGATGTCAACGAAGATGATCCCGTCCAAGCTCCACAACAGGCGACTGAGGAAGTGGAAAAGCCGCCGCCATCATGGGTTGCGTGGGTTGAAAAGAACTCGAGACCTATTAAACGGTGTATACCAAGGGTTCCGAGAGAGCTAACACGATGGCAAAAAGCAGGACCAATGAGCAAAAGAGACTGGAAGAAATTTTTTGGGTGGGCACTAAAGAATGCAATGCCCAAAGAACTAAAGGAACAGCCACCATCGCCAGTACCCTGTCTTGAACAGATACTACCCTGTGCGCGTCCTCCACGTCAATTGGAAGGCGAACAATTGAAGGAATCTATGAACAAATTATCTACGCCATTGCCACGTAAAATGAGGCCCAAACACGTATACAATTATCCAGTGAATACCTATTCGCCGGTTATAGTCTGGGGCAAACCGCCGAAACACGACAAAGGTCGTCCATTTCAAGGTCCTATATTGCCCTGCTGCTTCGCTAACAAAGAGGTCGAGGATAACTATTGGGCTGAACTGCGTTTTCCCATAAGTGCCGCCGCGCTTAAGGCACGACCCTCCGCACGTATACTCACTTTAGCCAAACCACTAGTAAAGCCACAGGATCCACCCCACTGCCCCATACCGCCGTATGCCGTACACTGGATGGATATGAAGCCACCTAAACGCAAGAAATTCACAGCACGTGGTTGGCGTTTGCATCAAATACGCCTTATCTATTTGTCCAAGCCCGTCTCCCGACGAGAATTCGAATATTTCTATTTGTAAATCGCAAAATACCAACTTAGACACCACTTTTTCTTTTGGTCTTCAAATATATTTAGTAAATTAGACCCGTAGTATGTCATTTTTTTTTTTAGAACTGCCTTTTATGACATCAATTTCATGCTGTTAAAAAAAAAAAAAATGTGTAGTTACAGTATCTTCGAAAACTAAGCGCAAATGCCTTGGCCGACGAGGCGCATCTGAGTTGGGCAGTCAAAGGTTGAGCAGCCGCAGTGAATGTGGCATTGCTATTCTACCCCTGTACATTCGTCCCACTCGTATCTGATGGGTCTTCTTCATAGTTATCAAGCGTAACAAACGTCGCCTCGGTTTGAGTTTTCTGGGTTCGAAAGGTGCAGCCCAATGATCATCAGTCAAATCAATTAGATAATTGCATGAGTGATTTGTTAAAGCCGATTAGGCACACAGTTCTTAGACCCCAAGTGTCGTTGGCTCTCTTCTCTCACTTTCTTATCCTACCACTAGCCCTTCTCTAGCTCTATTACTTTTTTTTTTGTGCATCTTGAAGTTTACCTTAGTCAAAGGCAATTGCCTGCTGCCTGTCCTTTCGTGCTTAAGCACAATATGAGTACTTCCAACTCACATGCACTCACACTCGTCCACTCCCTCTCTTGCTGTCTGTGTCTTTCAAAGTAGCTACCACAACTATAGAATGCTTATATTGGGCAATAACAAACAAAAGTGAAAATATTTATTATAATCATAAATACCAGCAACAGCAATAGCAACAATAATGAACACAAATACCAGATAATACCCTATAAAATTGCTCCTGTGTAATATAGTTCTCAAATAAAGTTAAGGTTTCTGAAAGTTCAAGAATTGTTGAGTTATATGTGGCATTAATTTGAAATGTCATTATTCAAAAAAGCATAGTTGATAATTTAAACGAATATCAAGAATATCATTTAGAGGTATGATATGACAACAGTAACCAGATCAAGAATATTGATTAGATGAACGATAAAGCTACAATTTTATCATATATTATACTTATTCAGTTTGTTTTTAGACAACTTTTTGCATTAGATTTTATAATATGAATTTGCTTATCTACATATAGTAGATCTTATAATATTAGAATATTTTATGGTGTAATACTTTTCGTAGTTACTAATTTATATTGAGTAATAATTCTATAATAATTATAATAGCTATAGAATATCTACTCGTCGACTAACTGGAAATTAGTCTCAGCTACTTGTTTTTCATAAATATTTTGCCTGCAGCAAATCGATGACTTTGGGGGAAAATTATGCTAAAAAGCGAAACTTTAGACAATTTGTATCATATTTTTTGTATGATATTTTCTGCTGCAATGCCGCGACGTTTTGACCGAAATACAAGGCAATAGCAACAATATCTACAAAAAAACAACAATGAAAATAACAAATTGCCAAAAAAAAAGAGAGTAGAAAGGAAACCAATGCATGTTAATGGTAAAGGCTTGCCTTGGATTGAGTATTATTGATAAAACTTAAGGCACCCGACGGGCCCCAAAACACACAAGGCAATTCAATATATTTGATTTGTGCTCGACTTGTATTTGGGCAGAGTTCCAGTGCAACTGGAACTAGAATCAATGGAATCAGTTTAAACAGTGGAAAGAGTAGTGAAACTGCACATTGGAATTGCAACTGCAACTGGTGAAGTTGCTCATTAAAAATGGCTTCAAGTTGTAGACAAAGTTGTTGACAATGCCGCAAAGGGGTCCAAAATGATGATGCGTCTAGTGGCTGCAGCTGCAGCAAATGATGAAGCTCATCATTATCACGATGACGAGACTTGGCTGATCATCATTTTCCACGAGACTAGACAGCCTGATGATGATGATGTTGTTGCTGCTGTTGCTGCTGCTGCTGCTGTTGCTGATTGGTATTGGGATTGTGATGATGTTGCTGCTGTTGCACTTGTGTTGCATACCAAAATAGCAAGCGCCAGGCAATGTCGCCGCCAACAAATCAACAACGGCAACAACATTGACAACAACAGCAACATGCAACAACAGCAGCACATTGTTGTCATCAGTCTCTTGTGTTCTGCTTCTTGTTGACTTTGTTTTATTTATGCAATTTACAGTTAACTTAAAGGGAGAGAAATACCAAAAAAAAAAAACAAAAACAACACAAGCAACAAAACGAACTCCTTCAGCTGTGCAATAGACAAATAAGTAAAATATGCGCACACATTCACAGTCACATTCACATTCTCATTCACATATTCGCATTAAAGTGATTTCGAGTTGTTCCTTGAGTTGCATCTGCGCCTGAGCAACTCTACAACTGAGCAACTCTGCGCCTGAGCAACTCTAATGCAACACGCTAAATATGGTCATGACACACTTTACGTGTTTAGTCAGGCTTTAGCCCCGACCAGATTCATAGCTTCTAACTCTTCAGCTGCAATTTGTGTTTTCGGCTCGAGAGGGTGGTTAAGGGAGACCCATGTCATATATAAGCAGGCATACTAACTATTTGCTAAATACTAAACTTAATGGCATTCCTAGTTGTAAATAATCATGTCATTCTCTATGGCCTTTCATTGGGTTCTGTGTACGACCCTATAAAAAGCGTATTGTTTAGATTATTGAGCTGTAAATGCATAAAGCATACAACAATCGATGTCTATGCTCTATTCTATAAATTCATAAATTATATTGATATAACACAATATTTACATATATATTTGAGTTTCATTATATACCATTCTAATATATTTAGTCTACAAACCTAGAAAAATTTTATAAACAAACCTTAAAAAAAATGGAAACAGCAATTGAAAATTTAAGCTATGATTTCAAGATGAAATTTCGAAATGAAAGATGTACTTTGTATCTATACTATATAGATATACTATATAGATC
>JBANCZ010001353.1:0-22380 GCA_037040025.1 Sphaerogastrella javana | reverse complement strand
ATTCTAACACTCTATCTCCCTCTCTCTCTCTCCCTCTTTTTGCTGTTCATCAAGTGCCTTGTGCGCGTCTTGCTACTAATTGAACAAACGTCGCTATTGCTGTTGCAGTCGACGTCGACGTCTCGGTCGCAATGGATGCTAGCGGCAGTGTTGCCATTTTTCTTTGGCTTGCCGCCGCGTTGCCAATTAGCGAAAATGTTTGCCTGCTGCCTGCAATTTTCTAAACGACCAACAGCACAAGAAGACTCCCCTCTCTATCTCTCTTTCTCTCACTTCCTCTTACTCTCGTTCTCTCGTGCTCTCTCATTTAATGATTATAACGTTTGTTGTTTGCCATTTTCTGCTCATGATTATGAAGTTTTGAGCAAACAATGTTTTATTTAATATTTATAATTTTTGCTCATATTCTATTGTTGCGTTTGACAAGCGTGCGAAGCAGCTGTCTCCAGTCAGCAGCGACTGCGGCAGAGGCAGCGACTGCGGCAGAGGCAGAGGCAGAGGCATAGGCAGAGACAGAGCGACGTCAGCGTTGATTGATTTGCATTGCCGGCAAGACCTGGTTTACTTGCGCTCTCTTGAAGAATGCCCACTCCTCTCAATTGTATGCTCTCCACTTCACACTCTCCACTACCGTTCTCTCTCTCTCTCTCTCTCTCTCTCTCTTTGTCTATCTCTCTCCATCTCATTCTCCTTACGTTCATAAGAAGCTTTTGATATTGTTGTATGACAATGTAATGGAAGCAAGTAGGATGAAAAGTAGAGAGAAGAAGAATAGAAGGAGGAGTAAGAGACGGAGGAGTGAAGCATTCATTGTCATTCTAAGCAGAGGCCCCAATTATCTGCATTAATTAAATAAGCATTTTAAATGCTGCAGCATCCAAATGGCTTGACAAATTAATTTGTTATTATTATTTTGCCCGCCCGCTGACGACTGTGAGTCAAATGATTTTAATTGCTTGACACTCTCTATATATCTAAGCTCTAACAACGAATATCATATACACTATAAAGAATTCCAATTATGACTTGTAAGATGAATATTAATACTCTGTCATGTACATATGTATTCTCCAAGGGAAATAGTATAAACATCTGTTCTACAACTCTTTCCAATTGCGTTTTATAGTTGATGCTTTCTTTTTTGCTCAAATTACGTAAAACTATGCCAAATGAAGCTTAACGTACGTAGAGAGAGAGAATGGACAGTGTGAGTGACAGAGAAAGAGAGAGAGAGGGAGGCAAAAGCACATGCACACCCGCGTTCACATGTAAATTGATACAAACACATAGAATACTAAAAAGCCTTGCTTTACACACGTGTGCTGGAGCATTGTGAGTGGAGAGTGGAGAGTGAAGAGAGAGCGCAAGTGAACGCGAGAGAGTGGAGTCTACAGCCGGCTTAATGCTCGTGCATACTCTCTCCATTTGTCGCTCTTTCTCTTTCTATCATTAGCGTCTATGCCTGCTGGTAGCATAAATTGTTGCTGATTATTATGTATGTAAATGTGTGTACGAATATACGCGTGTGTGTGTGTTTGTGTAAGTGTGTGTGAGTGTGTAGTATTATCGCTGCGAGCAACAGCTGCTACGCACCGCACTCACTCACACATACACACACACACGCACACGTACAGAGCGCTCTCTCTCTCTCTTGGTTTGTTACTCTCGCGAGAGCGTAACTTTTGCCAATTGTCGATTCGCCAGGTTTTTCGCTTTTGGATGCCGTGTAGAATTTTCAGTTTGGCCGCAACAGTTGACTCGTCTGCATGGTGTTTCAATTATTTACCGGTGTGTGTGTGTCTCCCCCCCGCCTACTCATCCGTCCGCGTGTGCGTGTGTGTGTATGTGTATGGAGATCTTTTGTCCGGCGATCGTCCAAGCACGTTTTTAGTTTTCAACTCTGTTTAAATAAAACGAAGCACACGACGAAGAAGAAGAAGAAGAAGTAGTAAAAGAAAACTTAAAATGAACTCAATCTCAATGTAAAAGCTGTAAATGTTTGCAAATTGTTACGGTATATACACATATAAAAATATACACATATATATTTTTATTTACTTTGTTCATAAATGTTCATACAGTATACATATATAGTTTGTGTATAAAGTGTTTTGTGGGAAATGTCCAGCTGATGATGGCTCTGGCTCTTGTCTATAATTGAAGCTGTTGAAATATATAGAAAAATTATATATAAATATAGTAAAAATCAATATCGTAAATCGCATGCATAAATCATAAATATTTAAACGTGCGCGTATATAAATTTAGCACCAATAACAAGCTCAAATTGTTCATGTGTGTGTAACGTGTTTTGTGTGCCTCTTTCTCTCTCTATCTCTTGCTCTCTCGATTACAATCTTTGTGTGTGTGTGTGTGTGTGTGTGTGTGTCACGCTCTTTTTATTGGTGCGACACTCTCTTGCTCTCGTGTTTTCCCGCTGGATCGCACGACGAATCCAGCCTACCCATGATGAAACTACTGCACGACTTTATGTTGGATGCGCGAACAGCCGAGGATGTTGCACTCACACAGGAAATGGTAAAAGAAACTGAACTTAAATCTTCACTCTTCACTCATCCCCTCTCTCTCTTTCTCTCTCCTTCCGTCCCTCCCTCTCTCTCTCTCCTTCATTCTCTCTTTCTACTTTGCCTTATTCCTTTTCTCTTGCCAACTTCTTGCACTTTATTGCGTGTCTTCTTTGATTGATTGCGGCATGTGTTTTTTTTCTCGACCATATATAGTATATTGACTTGGAGTATCGTATAATATATACTATTTGATAAATTGCCGCATCTTCCTCTATTGTTATTGTTTTTTTTTTCTTTTATCTTTTGTTGCTTTTATGATAAGCTGCAGTCATGTCAATGTGTAATTAGGCTTGTATTTGCCATTTGTAAATTGATTCCATTGCAGCTTCTGTGCTGATGCGAGAGCACCTGGTTCCTAAATTTTACATGCTCAATAATATATATTATCAGTAATGACAATTTAGCGTTTTTTCCGCATAGAAATAACCGAAACCCACACTCTTCGAAAATCTGTAAAATTTCATATTTTATTTATGGTAATTTGAATAATATATTTTATTTTAAAGGATTGAATTGTGATTTCTGAAAATGAGAAAAAAAAATGAAACGCTTTAAGCGATTTTTGGCTACATTAGCTAGAACTAGATTTATTAAATTTCATATAAAATAAAGTGTTTTAGTATTTGTTGTATTTATCTTTCATATTTTTTAAATTTTAGTACAATAATATCTTCCTTTCTGCAAATTTTAGAAATTTACAAAAATATTCACTGGAAAACATGTCGATTTTTCTATGTCATTTTGTCCTTACTTTTCGATACAAATTTGACACATCTAGGTATATTGTATATAAAATATATCTTGAGCAAATACATTTTTTTACATTTAATTTCAAATAAAAATTGCATCAATTTTTGTTGGTGTGCAATAAATGATATAATTGTCATGATGATAATAGTATGTATATGTATGTACATGTTTATATATATACTTTTTTGTTGTATTTCGTTGATGTGTGTGATTAAAAGCCGAATGCTCGCTTGCCTCTACCCTTATAAGGGGGTATGCCCAATTTGTATAAATTATACATGCATTTGTGTTCATGTGAATGTATGAGTGTATGTGAGTGTATTGAAATTAAATGAGTGGAACGAACTGAGTCATTCAACGTAATGATGATAAAACTTGGTAATTTGTTAATAATATTAAATGGCAATGCTTTTGATATTGATTCACATTGATGCTGTAAAAACAGAGATACCAAACTCACTTAGCCAACTACTAAGTAATTTATCATTGTCAATGAACTATATATTTATATATATATGTACCGTATATATAACATTCTGTTGACATATTTAATTGCAAATTACTTAACTGAATTCATCCATCTAATTGTTCATCGCCTTAATTTGGTTTGATTAATTCGAACAGTTATTAGATCACACTTTGTTAGTTAGGGACTGTTATAACACTTTTATAGCATTTCATTAATTAATACAGACTAACACTTTAGTAGCTAAAATTTGTATTATGACCCCAAAAACTTGGTTCATAAAATATTTTCGTTAATGGTGGAACGCACAAAATAGTCACAATTTTCTATTACATTTTTATTTCAACTATTAGATAATAGACGACCACACTGACCTCACTCCTCCTTCTTCTCTTTCTCCTCCTCCTCCTCCTCGAAATAAAATAAACTACAAATAAAAATATAAAAGTAAAAACCCAACCACAACCCCAACCACAACCCCAAAACCAACAAACCCAATCCCAACCACAGTGACAGACAACAGTAGCTAAAGTAGTAGTAGCATTAGTAGTAGTAGAAGCTATAGTATTTGTAGCATCAGCAGTGGTTTTTAGTTCTTTGGGGTTCATAGTCTTTCCAGTAGAACTCTCTGGCCTGGGCCTGGGTTTCATAGATAAAAAACGCTTTGCGGTGGTTCCGATGCCCCCTGGTAATTGTTTATATGCATTTCACGTAGTTTAACCCTAACTGATGAAAGGGGCAGCACTACACACACACACACACGCACACACAAACCAAAATAAAAAAACAAAAACAGCGACAAATAAAAAAAAAATAAAATGCCCCTCAAACCGTAGGCAACGAATGAGATGCAAAGTTGGGTAGAGCGAGAGAGGCAGATATAGAGAGAGCGGGAGAGCAGGCGTGTGAGCCATAGAGATAGAACTCAAGAGGGGTTGCATGCACAAACATATATCCATATATCTATATATCCATACTATATATGTATATATATATATTGTAGACTTTGAATTTAATGCTATTTTGTGCCTTTTTTGCCCCCTTTTTTTTGGTACCGGTTTCGTTTTTGTTTCTTTCTTGTTCGAAAGGAATTTACATGAAAATATATATTTTCCGGTTTCAATTATATGCAATGTGTACAATAACATACAGAATTGTTTATCTCTTTCTGTTTCTCTTTCTCTTTCTCTCGCTGTGTGTCTCTAGGTATGTCGATGTGTTTTGTTCTGTCTATTTGGGGGTCTCCCTCAACTAGCATCGGGTCTAGTCTATTTCACGGTTGATTACGTCGTTGTCATCATTTGACTCGCATTGCCTGATTAGCCACATGCCTTAGAATGGGGCGTGGCAGTCAACTTATAGGCACACCAAACGATAATGATGATAATGATGATGATGATGATGATGACAAAAGAGCAAAACATTTCGATTCGATCATTGACAATGTATGTTCATACAAAAAGGGTTACGCTCTTTGATAGTATCAATTGACTAAACAAATGACTAATCAAATGAGTGTATTAGCGGCATTTGTACCTCAATACTAGCTATTGATTATATTATAATTAATATGGTCATGTTATACATATATTTTGTTTTATTAAAGCAATCTCGGAAATCTAAAATTTATTCATTAAATTGCTCAAATTATTTGATTTCATGTACTTTAATTGCTACTAACTACATAATTGTTAGTTCTTCTGAGTGTACACTCAAAATTTTTATACATTTCGTTGACTAAATATGCCGTCATTTGATTAGTTAGTCAATCAAACTCTGGCACTCGTTAGTTGTTATTCAAAAACACTCGTTAGCAAGCACTTATTATTCAATCACTCAATGTGAACTAAACTATGTAATAGTTAAACACACGATTTCCTTTTGGCTAATGTCTTATGTCCATGCAGATTTAACAAGTTTTCGGTGTGATTAAGATAATGACAATGACCATCATTCCAGTTATGACAGATCATAATGTTCATAGTTGAATTAAGCAATAGGCTAAATACAAGAAATATAAACACAAACTAAGACACGATAATGCATAAAAAAAATATACATACCAACACTGCATCAAACACACACTAATACATACTTAAACATACTAACACACACCTTGATAAAACTGGTTGATTAAGAGTACAGAATGAATAGAGGAAGAGAAGGCGTCGGAAATGTTGACTTTACTTTGGTCGATGAAAGGGGTAAGGCAATGCAATTGATGTACGAAAAGAGAAGAAGAGAAAAAGGGGAAAGTCAGAGAAGGCGACAAGGCGCTTGAATAACAAAAGCGAATGAAAGAAAGAAGGAGAATGAGTGTTGGCGATAGTTTTTGGAGGAGACGTACGACAACACGTTTAGAATGCAGAAGAAGAAGACAACGGAAGAGTGCGAAAGTTAACTTGTTGTGTGGGCGGTGGAAAACTAGAAAGAAAAGTAGGCGTTGCCTTGCACAACAAATCCAATAAACACCACAATGAGTACTGCAAATGTTGAGTGAGTGTGTGAATGTGTGAGCGTGTAATTGTGTGAGTGTGTAAGTTAGTATTCCATTGCTTCCTTGTTCTGCCAAGCAAAACGAAACAAACTGCAAAATAAGTCAAGTGGTTTTAGTACACAGTGTGTCCTACTGAACCTAATGCATTTACTGCTCCTACTGCTCCTACAGCTCCTGCTGATTCTACAGTTCCTACTCAAAATTTGTAGTGTTGTGTACTGTTGTCACGTGTCGAAGTTTAACATTTCGAACTTTTGCTGCATTCGCAACGAGATGTCATTTCCTTTGATGCAGTCGAAAGCGAAGAAAGTTGTGCTTTCCTCTCTCTTCTTTCACTGCGGAAGTAATGAAAATTGATTGAGAATAAAGAAAGAAAAATCCATCAATAAATCCTATAAAATGAAACAAATTGAGAGCAAATAATCTTACAAATTCTTATTCACACTATTCAGTTATCATTTTCATGTACACTCAAAATATTTGACAAAACATTTACAATGTGGCAAATGTTTATTCTAATTATAGAATAATATAATAATATTCACAATATTCATTTATGTATGAGTTATTCAAAATAAATATATATAAAATATCAAAATATTTGACAAAACATTTACAAAATTAACAATGTTTGTATGGTGTGCATTTGCTTAGTATAAAATGCTAACAAATCACAGCAATTCTATACTAAATTTAAGCCATATGACTTTAAAAGAAAATTTTTATAAAAGCTGCAAAAGGAGGAGAGAGAGATATATATAGAGATAGAGATATTGAGATATAGAAAGAGATAGAGATATAGAGATATAGAGAGAGATATAGAGATATAGAGAGAGATATAGAGATAGAGAGGCAGAGAAACAGATATAGAGTGAGAAAGAGAGATATAGAGATAGAGAGAGATAGAGAGAGAGAGAGAAATGCAATAAGAGAAGAAGACATTCTACTTTGTCCTCGTATTTCCAAATATTTTTCTTTCCTCTCCTCAACGTTTAGAAAACAGAGCATGCAATTCGTTCCTTGGCTGGAAAAATGAAGGGTTAGATCGGGGAGGGGCTAGAGCAGCTGTGAATGCCAACCCAAATAAATATGCATCGATTGAAAAGCGCAATAAACGCATTTATCAGCATTTACATTTTGTGTTTTATGTGTAAAAATCGATATGGGAACCACCCAAAATTTTCTACACAATGAGCTGCTACAGTGAATGATGACACTTGAAGAACACAATGAAACTGGGCAAAAAGAACGAATTGGTAAATTAAACATTTGTACATTTAGTCATGATCTAAATTAATAATGAAAAGAATTTATTAATGCTACTAGAAGAGAGAGAGAATGCGTTTAGCTAAAGAAATTTATTGAACATTAGTTAATTTAATGACATTTATTAAATATTAGTCACTTTAGTATTCATTTAATTTCATTCAATGTTTTGCCAGCATATTTTTTGTTTTTATTTGGAATTGAATTTAAAATGAAGAGATTAAGTTTTTATTATTTTTTTTTAAGTTATTCTATGATTTCAATTACATTGAAATTGGTTTTTTGTTTATTGAATTTGATGCAAATGTGTAATATTATGCTGAATTTTCACTGTGTTTGTTTATAATTGCTTTATCTATAAACCCCACTGAGACCCCCTGAGATATCCCCCTCATCACTCTCCCCTCTCTCCGATAATGTTTGGACTCTTGTGTATCGAAAGTCATCAGTCATGAGTTTGATTTCTAGCTGTCAAATAAATAAACATTGCTTCTTGTTGCAACATGTTTATATAGTAATAGTTGTTATTTTAGTTGTTGTTGTTATAGTTGTTGTTGCTATTGTTGTTGTTGTTGTTTTTGTAGTACTTTTGTTGTCGTTCTCGCGTCATTGCTGTTGCTTGTTTAATGTAACTATTGAGCCTTAATCTTGATTAAGGTATGACATGCCACGCCCACATTTGCTCATTCTTTACATACAGCTGTTTCTGCCGGTCTAACAATAATTCTACTCACTTGTTTCTCTCTCTATCTCTTTCTATTTCTCTCTTGCTTTCTCTCTCTTTCTCTGTGAGTTTATTATGCTCCGGTCTGCTGACTGAAGGAATTTTCATTGCTTTTGGTTTGTGTTTGCTTTGCTTTATTGCTTTACTTTTTTTTTTTTGCTTTTGCTTTGGGCTTTTCTTTTTTTTCGTATTTTGTTGTTCATTTTTCTTTTTTCGTTTTTCGTTTGTGTGTGTGTTTTTTATACCCTGCCTGCCTGCGCCTTTCGTATGACATGCAAAAGGTCTTTGCACCTGATGACGAGCTAGAGAGCGAGAGAGAATGAGAGAGAGCGAGAGAGCGAGAAAGAGGTGGCAAATATTCAGAATTGAGACCAACTCGAACGAGGAAACGGCAAACAGCAACAAATAACATAAAAGCAGCGAAAACTCTTTGAAGGCCCCCTCAGGCCATAAGCCATGAGCCATAAGCCTTAAACAGCTCTTGGTCGACTTTATTTCCATTTTTTTAAACGTTTTTCTCCTTGTTTTTGTTGTTTTGTTTGTTGTTGTTGTTGCCATGAGAATTAAGCTATTTTTGTGCTTTATTTTTTTTCTTTTTTGCGCACATTGCAAAATTGTTTCTTCAATTCACGCTCTCTCTTTCGTTCTCTCTCTTGTTTTCGCACTGTTATTTAAATTAAAACACAAATTTAAGGGGTAATTTATGTGCGTTAATTATATTTATTATTAGATGCCCTGTAAACCGAATATTAGTTGCCATGAACTACCAACAGGTAATGGCAGCAAAACAATATAATATATACTATTCATTATATAGACTATTCAAATTCCGCGACAGAAATGTTTTGTGTGCCTGTCATCGGTATAAATGGATTGCGAATGGGAAGTTCTTTAATTCTATTATACAAAATATTTTGTAATTTCTAATCATACTTAAATATAGATTATAAATTAATTCTAAAGACAAAATGTATGCTTTAATGTTTTCATTATTATAGGCTCCAAATTCAAGTAATTATAATTCTGCAATTGTAATTTTCCTTGAAGAGTTGTTTCCTGAAGAATTGATTCCTGAAGAATTGATTCGTAAAGAATTGATTCCTGAAGAATTAATGCCTAAAGAATTTATTTCTAAAGGATTGCTGAAAAATTAATTTCTGAAGAATTTATTCCTGATGAATTGATTTCTATATTTTCAAGTCAATTTTCGTTTATCTTATTTTGGCTTTACTATCTTTGAACATACATTCTGTGTTGAATGATGAGCTTGTGTAAATATGTATTATACCATAATAATAATATAATGTTTTAGAAAAACAAATTAAAAGAGCTTTTGTAATGTCTATATATCTTTTTATTTAACAATATTATGCTAAAAAGCTCCAAGATTTTCTTTTTTTTATAGACAATTGATTTGGGATCTAAAATCTAATCTAATCTCTAATATGTAACAATTGTTTACAGGGTATTTGCCAATGGCATATGCTTATCCTTCTGCCTTATTTCATTTAACAATGAAATTTCAAAGTCAACAGCTTTGCGTTCACAAAATATGGCCACATTTTAATGTTGTCTCTTCCTCTCTGTTTGTTCATATTTATTGTTGTTTGTTCATAAATTTTTGGTTAATATTTGTTTGTTGTTTTTGTTGTTGTTGTTACTGTTGTTTCTTGGCTAATAAGTATATATGTCAAGTGCATTGTTAGACATTATTTTGTGTTTGTTCGCTTTGTTCATGTTTATTTTCTGTTTGTTGTGTGACGCCTCTTCAAATACTCATTGCATTTTCATGTTTTATGATTTTTTTCGTTCATTAACTAAACGTAATAAAAAATATGAGATATTTTAACTGTTTTTTACATTTTTTGTTTCTTTTTTTTTTTGTTTGGTTGTAGCTAATGCGTTATAATCAAAAATATTCGAATGAAACTGGCGCGTGAAGGTTAGCGTGCATTGTATTTAGTCTGTTTAAGGCAAACTTAGTTTACTTAGGAAAGGCAGAAACTAGTACAACCCTAAGTACTAAGGTTAGTTTTAAGAAATATATATTTGAATTATAATATTATAATATTATTAAAAATATTATTAAAGTATGTTATTGTATTATAATATATAATACATACGACATGAATATTTTAGTGTGTGTTCCATGGGAGAAATTTTCTCTTCAGAGACTCTTCAGAATTTTAATATTTATCACTAGATCTTCAGTTCTCATAATAATAATTAATTAATTATTAATTGCCTATGAAATTTCTCCAAGTGTATGTGACTTTATTTAAACTATTCAAATTCCTTTTATCAGCTTTATATAGTTGAACTTCAACACAACTGGCATTTACTCTTTTTAAGTTGTATAATTTTAAAATTTATTTTGTTTGCCTTTTTGCCTTTCTATTTTAACATTTTCTAAAGAATCGTTAAAAATAAAATTTAAAAAACTGGGCCCAAAACAATAACAACAATCGACAACGACGAACATAAACTTTTAAAAATTTCATTAAACAAAAAAAAAAAAAAAAAATACAACAAAAAATAAATGTTTCAGTTTGTATTTTCGACTGGTTTTTTTTTTTTTTTTTTTTTTTTTTAGTTATTTGTGTATAAATGTATAGTATTTGCGTTGTTGCTCTGTGTGTTTACTGTTGTTATTGCTCACGAGCCTATGTCTTCAACCCACTCCCCTTCAACCCGCTCACTCTCCATCACTCTCTCTCTTTCACCCTCTCTACCTATCCTCCCCTCTCTCTCTAAATTTCTTAGTCTGTTATTCGCTCTCGCTATCGCTCTTCGACTAGCTCTCCCTTTGCGTCTCTTGCTGCCTTTGCCTTTCTCTCTGCCATTGCCTTTGCCTCTTTTGTGTCTCTTTTGCTCTCTTCATCTTTTTTTGCGTTCTTTGCTTTTCATGTTTGTGTTGACGCGTCTGTGTGTGTGTGTGTGTGTGAGTGTGCTTTTCTTTATTCCCGCCTTGCCGCTTATTCGCTTTCGTGTGTTGTTGTTTTGCTTTTGTGCGCGTTCTTCGTCTTTTTGTGTCTTCCTTCTTGCTCTTGTCTGTTCGATTGTATCTATCTCTCACGCATGTTTTTAGGCCGGTTATGCGTTATGTACAACTACAGATTCTCTCTCTTTTGCTCTTTCGCTCGTTCTCTCTCTTGCTCTCTTTATTGCTTTGCCTCTCTACACTTCCTTTTTCCTTTGTGCTATCCTAGCGCGTGTGCTTGCTTTACTTCTTGTTAGTTTTGTTGTTGTTGTCTCTTCACAGTCAAGGACAAGTTAATGAACGATTTGGTTTTTTTTTGGTATTTTTTTTGTATTTTTTTTTGTGTATTTTTGTTGTTGTATTTTTTGTATTTTTTTTGTATTTACTTTGTAATTCTTTCGAGCTGTTTTTCTTCTTGTTTAGCTGGGCTGATATTGGTTTAGGATATAGGCAAGGTGGTGCTGGTGGTGTTGGTGGTGCTGGTAGTGTTGGCGGTGGTTGGGGGCATATGTTTAGACACTTTTCTTTAGATTTTCTCATCGCATTTTGTTGACTCATTCATTTTTTCTTTGCCTCTCATTCCACTCGATGTGTGCTATGGGTTTTAATTTGTTCTCTCCCCTTATCTTCCCCCTTGTTATTCGTTAACGCTTATGCTATTCGCTTGCTTATTCATTAAAAACAAGGAGAAAAAAAACGAAGGAAAAGAAAAAAGAAAACAATATTTGCGGCATTATTTATGCAAATTATTTTCATTAACTGCTGCTGAATGAAGACGCCAAAAATGCAAAAACAGCAAAAGAAAAAAAGCAAGAAATAATATATAAAAAAAAATGCCAATGAATTTTTTTTTTTTTTTTTAAATATTTTGAAGTTTTACTTTGCTCACACCATTTTCCGGCGGTGCATTTTGTTCAATTATTTCGCTTGTCGCCGCAATTTGCTTTTGTGCTCATTTTTTTTGTTTTGTTTGCTTTCAACTAGTTTAAAATTTATTTTTTTTTTTAATGATTTTATTATAAATGGAATTTAATTTAATAATTTTTTATTTATTTTGTTAATTATTATTATCGTTCTGAATTCATTCAATATTACTCTCATTTACGAACACGCAGTGTAAACAATATTTTTTTTTTATATATTTACTTTTTACATTTTTTTTTTTATATATTTACTTTTTACATTTTTTTTTTTTTATATATTTACTTTTTACATTTTTTTTTTTATATTTTAATACTTTCATTGTATTATGTGGCATTTGTTGTTGTTTTTTAACACTTTGGTTGACACACCCTGTTTATTGTTTATAAACATTATTGTTAATTATTGTTATTTTTTGTTGTTCTTACAACCATTACCAAATCTGTTTACACTTTATCTTGCTTTAAATATTTATTATGTGTAATTTTTATGTGCAAAAAGAAGGCAGTAAATAAGGAAGATTTAGCATAGTTGCTTGCTCTTCTGGGATCCCAGTTTCTAAGGTACTTACTTCTTTGATAGTTGCTCCTGGTATCCCTGGATTAAAGATACATTTTATTCTTACTGCCAGTTAAAATAAAAAATTTATGCACACCAAGAATAAAATGATGCCGATTCAAGCAAAAAATATTGCCAGAGACAATAATAATATTTTGTCAGCTGTTTTATTGTGTTGTTTTGTTTTGTTTTATTTGCTTTTAGTTGCATAATTTAAAGCGTATATAAAAATTTAAGGTCTAAACTGTTTTGTTTTCTACTAAAGCTTATTCTTTATTTAGTATTCAATTGGGTTTATTTTAACCGATTTATCGATTGATGAATTTGTGGTTTTTGTGACAATAAATAACAAAAAAATTACAGCTGATTGTTCCCGCATTGAGAACTAAGGTCTGCCCCATTATCGATTATTCGATTGAATTACCACAAATATGCCCTTAGATTTAGATTATTTATTTAGAATATTTCATTTAGTATAGAATTTATTCACACTTGCCTGTGTGTGTTTGATGTGGTAATTCTTACGATAGAGTCAATATATATACATGAAAATTTTCTACGTAGTTTAGCAAGTTTCTCTTGGACATTTTGGAACAGTTTATATGGCACAAGGTTAAGTTATCTCGACTGTAAAAATTTACTAGAGAGTAGGGGGTAAAAGTCGCGTCAAGGGGCAAATCTGAAATTAGCTAAATATATGCAAATGTTTTTGCATTTCGAATGTGTGCAAATATTAAAAAAAAATACCTAGAGATTAGTAGAAGATTGCAACAATCAAATGAACTAAATATAAGCAAAATATTGGTCTATATATTTGAAAATTAAATAGGAAAAACAAATTTTGGAGCTTAAAAAATAGTTTGAATGGGAAAATATGCAGGACTACTTAAATATAAAATTAAATTAATAATATTATGTGAATATACATATATATTTTAATTTATAAATAAATAAATATAATTATAAATATATATAAAAAAATAAATTTAATTATATGAATATATAATTACTTAAAAAGTGTATAATTATATTAAAATATATAATTGTATTAAAATATATAATTCTATTCAAATATATAATTATATTAAATTATATAAATTATCAAAATAATAAATTAATTATTTTTAGCTATATAAATTTTTTAAAATAATTAATTATGTTAAAATATATTTAATATATATTTAAACGTATGGTTGTATTACAATATTTTGAATTAACAATAATTACCACACACAAGAATAATAAGCTTAGGAATATTAAATACTTAAATACGAAACTCGAATTCCAATCATCACCTTGAAGCGCTGATTGCATCAATATAATCATGAATAGAAAAAAATTTATCAAGGGCCTTTAAAGGATTATGTGCTCTCCTTTTTAAATACGATTTGTGAGTGCTTCGAGTTGTTGCCTGGGCCAATCGAAGTGTGGAAGATTTGGGATAGGGGGTGTGGCAGCTCGTGTGCTGTGTCTTTCCATACACAAATGGGACCCAGGGGGGATGAGGACGGTGTGTGGGTGGTTGTATGAGTGAATGGATGAATGAGTAAATGAATGAGTGAGTTTGCTGCTTGCCTTGGCTTTCGGTTAACTGTTGACTGTTGTTGCCGCTTTTCGTTTGGCTTGTGATATAGGCATATTAAATATTTAAAATATGATGTTGCCCCAGCCTTTGTGGCACGTGGCACGTGTCGCGTTGACGCATTATGACAACGAATGTTCCATGGGAACAAAAAAAAAAAAAACGAAAAAAAAGTTGTGCAGCATGAAAAAAAAAAACTTTATTCGTGTGTGTGTGAATGACATAAAAGTTAATTAGGCAAGTTTTTTGTGACTGCGTCACATTGCCGTTGGACCCTAGCGTATAAAATGTCGTGTGGGGTATACATATATATTTATAATTTTTTTTTTCTTTGGCTGAAAAGTGAAAAAAAAAACAAAGGTACAAATTAGTGAGTACCCTAATATGATTTACATATTTACATTTTGAGTAGACGTGCACAAATTTATTCAAGTAGATATTATAAAGCAAAATTCCATAGAATATCAAGTCATAATTAGAGAATAATGTTTGCTTTAAAAGCTATATAAAGTATATATACTTTACTTTAGTAAAATATTAACTAATATATTAAAATATTATTTGTCAAAAATATTAAATATTCATTTAGCTCCAATGCTAGTTGCTTATGCTTAGTTTGATGAGCATACACCATAGAATATCAAGTTATAATTAATGTATGGTTTTTGACATTAAATCCATATGAAATATGTTTAGTTTCTATCTTAGTATACTGTCGAAAATTATATATTATATTTTATAATATTCCAAGCGAAATATTTCATATTTAATTAGATCTAATGGTAGTTGCTCATGCTTAGTTTTATGAGCTCAGGAATATTTGTAATGATTAACACACTTGTCACTCACTTGTGTTTGCATTTGTCATCCTATAAATGTAACTACATACTATATAAATACATAAATATATTTGACAGTTGCTAGTTGCTCTAGAGTTGTGCCTGCTGTTGCTGCTGCAATAAGAGTTGTGGCAAGTTGACTTGAGTTGTGGTTGTAAATTTTAAGCAAAAGCCAGCTGCCAGTTTGACTGATGAAGCAACACCACGTCAACTCTCTTGAATATATATACATATATATAGAGTCTTACTCTTTCTTCTATACTACAGTAACAATTTGACTCTGTCTCTCTCTCTCTCTCTCTCTCTTTCTGTCTTTTGGTTTGTTTCTATGTATTGCCCTGACTGTCCATTTGCAGTGCAGTTTGTCAACGAGCCAAAGCTAAAGCAAAGCTCATAAGTTGTTGGTTATTTACAACTACAGTGTCTCACAGATATTTCCAGACGGTTGAGAAATGTAACTAGCTGGCAAATGCTTTTGATGTGCGATTTTTAACCTCCACAATTACCCCCTTCTCTTTGACTTTTTGACTTGCTTTTCACTCTGTATACCCATTACTATCCCGGCTCAACTCTCAACTGTCGTTGCATAGTTTTGTTTGCCCCATATGATTCATTTGTCGCCCTCTTTTTTTGAGGTCAGTGGCCCTGGAAAGGAAAAAGTAAGTCAATTGAGGGGAGAGATAAATTCATGTTACATTGAGAGTGACATCAACTGATAACGTTATATAACATAAAGTAGAAAGTTTAAGCCTATATCCTTATCATGTATGTACACTTTCATTATCTACTCTTTAAACTTTATAGTAATTTGTTAATAAAGAAAGATAAACCTTTACGGAAAATGGTTTTTAAGGCAGCAAATGTTTTGTAGAAACTAAACATTAAACATTAAAAATGTTTTAAATGAAGTGAAAATGATATAGTATATTGAAGAATATGCGTATTTTACATTGTATTTATTTTTCAAATATACACTTAATTGTTTTATATTTTAAATTAGTTTAAAGTGAATTTTTAATGGTGTTTGTATTAAAATTTAAGGGAAATTTTTCATTTGGTCGAACGTGAACGTGGTTAAGGAAACGCCCACATATTGTTTGTTTGATAAAAGGCAATCTAATTGCTTTTTATTTATATGACTCTTTTCTTCTTTGTTTTATTAGTCCAGTTATATAGATTTCCTGTAGTAATTGAATTCTTTCATTTAATTAGTTGTTTATTCGATGTCTCATCTCTTATTTATATTAAAAATGTTTTGGATTGCTGGACAAGTTTTAATTGATTTACATTTGATTTTTAAAGGTTTTTTTCTTCACCCACTACTCTCTTAGCTCATTTATAGTTTGCTCTCTTGTGTAATGAACTGAAATTGTCGAGCGTTGTAATTGGCACGTATTCATTAAAGGCCAACTGCAGTTAATTTGATTTCATTAGCTATGCACCATCTCTACAGAGCAATGCTCAGAAGGCAGAGAGAGAAAAACACAATGAGGGACAGGGAATGAAATGTGTGAAGAGGGGGTTAACAGACGACAATGTCAGATAGAAAGAGAGGGAGAGAGAGAGAGAGAGAGTGACAGAGACAGCGTTGGAATTGTGGCATTTAAGTTGAGCATGATAAAAAAGTTTGTGTGGAGCTCTGGCTCTCCGGACTCAACTCAGTTTGGATTAGCAGCGAAAGCCAAACAAAGTTATCTGGGCCGAGCAGGAAATAAAGGACATGCTTCAACAGGGAAATAGTCATAGTAGTGATGGTGGTGGTGATGGTGGTTACACGGGGGAGTAGTTTGAGGTGATTTGTGATTGTGCAGAGAGCAGCAACAAATATGCAAATTATTGATGTTGCTTGTCATAATTCAATTGCAGCGTTGTCTGTCCAGGGAAATGCAAAACTTTGTTCTCTCTCTCGTCACTGATTCGTTTATAGACTTAATACTTGGCAGATTCTTGTTCTTCTTCTACTTCTTCTTCTACTTCTTCTTCTACTTCTTCTTCTTCTACTTCTACTTCTACATCTACATCTTCGACTTATGCCATCCGTTTGCTCATCTTTGTCTTTTCTATTCTTTTGCAGATAACCACATCGACAGCCAAGAAATTATGGGAAAAATCCGATGGCAAAAGTGGTGCATCGAGTACACCGGGTGGTCCATTAAATCCATTGCAAATACCTGGCGTTGGTGACCATTCGTCCGTGTGGAAAGATCATACTTGGTCCACACAGGGTGAGAATATATTGGCACCGCCCAGGCCCAGAGTTTATCCACATGGCGGCGCCTCAGATACATCAAATAGCGGCAATGCGGGCATCTTGAGGTGAGTGTATTATATAAGAGCAAATATGCATACTAGTTTTTTTTCGCTTGCGTCCTGTTATATAATCGAAAACGTGTCATTGCTTTGCGTTACGAAAGCCCCATCCAATCTAATTCAATTCAATCCAATCGAATCCATTCGAATCATATCCAATGCAACTAAATCCAGCTTAAACATTACCTTTTTCGAAATGATTTTATAATGTTCAATAATTGATAAGTAATACAAAGTAGTTCACTATCCAAAAAAATATAAATTCCAAATGGCTCATTACATAATTGCGCCTAGTTTTACGGCCTTAATTATACCCTGCATCTGGCGGCAAAGGGTTGATTGGAAGGATATTGGATATACAGTATGAAAATATACTTTATCGTTAGGGTAGCACAGCCAATACAATAGTTATATCTCTAAGTAATCTTTTAAACATTCTCCTATGTTTATGATAAAAATGCAGTTTGTATGGTCCCTTCAATCTTAGAAACTATTATACTTAACAGCTTCATATTTGGTGTACAGACAGGAGTGACTGTATATTATTATATTAAATTATGGAATAGATAATGATAATCCGTTTTAATGGAATAGTAAGAGCCCTATTCAAAGCGTTTTCTTTTAATATTTTTTTTATATATTATTTAACAAATATAGAATGAAAATTATGTTTGTTATAGAACGAATCTAAATATTTGTATATATTCATGACATTTAAAATATTTTTTTTTCCATTCATTTTGTCTATAAATTATTGATCAGATCTAAGATAAAATTAATTCATATCATATTCTACCGAGATGCTATTTGCAGGGTTTCATTCAGTCCATCATCATTTAAGCTGAATTCATAATATTTATTGCAAGTCTAAGTCTGAATTAATGCAGACTTTAACATCATTTAAACGCACATTCACTAACTGTATTCAAATGATATTCGTTTTCGATTTAGTCCCCGTGATTCAACATGCGTTAAGATGGTTGAATACGTTTTGGGCGGCTCACCCACAAACAAAGAGAGTCCCTTGTCGGGCCTGGAGCCACGTCTGCGCAACTTAAAATTTGACGATAGTGATAAGGTGAGTAAATGCATACAGTTATTATACAGATTAATGTATATATATATATATATATATTGTATATATTACAGTCACACGATGATAAAGAAAAGGCCAATTCGCCGTTTGATACGAACGGTTTAAAAAAGGACGACCAGGTCTCAAACACCAATGGTGTCGTTGTCAATGGCATTGACGATGATAAGGGATTCAAGTAAGTGAAACCTAACTTCAGCTATTTATACAGATGTCTGCATTTGTCTTTTAAATCCTCTGTCGGTCTGTCAGGCTGTCGGTCTGTCAGTCACTCAGTCTAGCTTGAGTCTGGGCAATGGCATTGACATTAGAGGAGAGTGCCTATACTCTATGGAGAGTATAGCCGGGAAACTGGTTTGTGCTCAAGGTCTATCAGCAACAGCGGCTCAACACGTTCTTGTATTATTATATGGTAGGGGGGACTCTGCTCTGGATTTGCGCCAGTTTTTCGTTATATATATATATTTTTTTTTCACATTTTTCTATATTTTTCTGTTTGTTTTGCTGCTTCTCTGTATTCACATTGAGTTTCGCTCTAGTCTTTTTGTATCAAGTGGAATTGACGTAGATTTGTCAGATTGTCTTTTTTTTCTTACTTATATTGTTATTTATGACTAAGATTTATAATTTTGTTTGATTGAATTTTATTTTTATCTTTCAAATCATTTTAATTGATTTCATTATGTAAAATATAAAAATACAATTGTACTATATAAGATCGACTGCCCACATTTGTTTAACGAATACAATGATCAACTTATTAACAAACTGTCAGTTTATACATTTCTCTGTATTTTTTTTGCCACTGTATTTGTGTCAGTATTTCAATACTATATTATATATCCCTCTAATCGTTGTCAAGCTGATGCTGCTGCCCACTTGGCCCACATTTTATGGCAATTTGAAATTGTATTTGTTTTCGTTTTTTGTTTCTATTTATTTATACAATTTTTATTATTGCAACGAAAGATGGCTCACTTTTTGAAGTGGGTTTTAGAGTGACTGTGCTGAAAGTATACCAAAGGGTATATAAGATTTTAATGTTTTTAAAGTGTATTTAATAGTCGAACAAAAGAATAATTTCTTTAAAAAATACAGGGACTGTTAGAACAATGTATATATATCGCAAGTTTGTTTTAAAATTTTTATGAATTTTCATTTAATTCGTTAGTTGTTGGTTAGTTGGCAGCAATATATACGACTGCAGCATTCTCCTAACAATATTGTCTATATAATTTAATTTCTTTTATATACACCTTTTTACCTGATTTCTCGAATAGACCTCAAAGACAAGACCCTTTTACTTGTTATCGATATGTCTTCTTTTTTTATGATTATTTTTATTTCAAGCGCTTACAACATACACTTAACAAAAAAAATTAAGTAAAGGAAAAAGAAACTCATAAAAATATATATAATAAAAAAAAAAATACAAGTGAATATTTCAGACCTTTTACAGTTTCTAAGCAATTGAAAGCCATAAACGAATCAAAAAAAAAAAAAAAAAAATTAAGCAAAAACCAGTCGCTGCTTATTGTTGTGTTTAAACTATTGTTGTAATTGTTGCTGTTACAGTTTGTTGTTATTGTTGTATTTAATGTTATTGTTGTTCTTATTGTTGCTCTGCTTTTGCCGGTTTTCTCTTTCAAACTGTTTGCCGTTGTTGTTGTTGTTGTTGTTGTTATTGTAATTTCATTGACGGTCGTCTTTTGCGGCTCAGCCAAAACGTGTTTCAATGCCAAACGTAATAACTGTTATGATGTAAGTAAACGTTACAACAATAACAACAACAACTTCAACAAAACTATCGAAGAGCAGTCAGGCCAGACATAGTCTCAATACAACAACAACAACAACAACAACAACAACAACAACAACAACAACAACAACTATAGTTATAACATAATCGTATTTTACAGATCTAGTATTGAGTATATTTTTCTTTAACATGTTTCGATTAGTTTTCGTTTATGTTTGCGTCTATGTTTTTTTATTACCATTTTCTTTTATATCGTATACCCTGTACTGGAATTGTAGCAATTGAGACAGACCGCCTAGTAGTATGTAAATTTGTAAAATAATTGTACCTACTTGGAGTTCATAGTAAGACTAGGTTCAAAAAACTAGACTACCTAGGGAAAAGTCTTCTAAGAATTCACATCGGTCTTCTGACCGACCACTGTAGACTTGGAGCTCTCCCATGTAGCTGTAGATTCTGTAATGCTGAGGACGAATCCTCAGTACACATCATTTCGGAATGTGATGCTTTAGGAAGAAGACGTAAACGCATTCTAGGAGAGATGAGGATCGAGGAGTCCACAATTCTTGAGCATATTTTAAGGTCGAACTGGTTTTTTCCTTGTTTAATGCTTATATTAATATTCACTATTCACTAACAATGCATACAGGGTATATGCAAGTCGAGACTGTTTATCCTGTTTTTTTTTGTATACTTTTTTTTTGAGCTTGTGCTGCTCGTAAATTTTTGCGCTCACGTTTTTGTGCGCGTAATGAAATTTAGTTGCGAAAATTCAACGGCCGCTACAAATTGAGGCAACACTAAACAGACAACATCAACAACAACAACAAACATTAGCAACAACAAAAACAACAACAACTATAAAAACAACAACAACAAACAGCATTTAGAGCTTAAAGTTTCGTGGTTTCAGTTACCAAACTCAAGCAGCACCTGTCGACCTACTCAGAGAGACTCGGCCTGGCCCCTTGTCTCAGCCAATTGCCATGCAACCCTCTTCGTCTCTCTGTCTCTCTTTCTCTCGCTGTCACTCTATCTCTTTGTCTTAGTTTATTGCTATCTCTGTTTCTTTCTTTCTTTCTCTGGGTCTCATCTAATTTGGCCTCAATAAGTTGGTCAACTCGCTGCTGACCTTTTTAACAACATTTTCGACACTTTCTTTTGGCTGCGAAAGTGAAAATTTTCTATTATTCATGTTTCTCTATTCTCTATTTCCACCACTTCCTCTTCTACTTTTGTTCGTTGTGTTGCATAAGACCTAGAAATTCGAATGTTATTGTTCTTTTCTATTGAGGTTTAACAAATGAATGAAAATGGAAACAAAACTGACCTCGCTCAAGATAGTTGTTAAAAATTAGGGGGGGGGGGGGTTGGTGTTTTAAAAACATGATAAATATAGCTAAACACTTGTTAGTGCAAATGCATTAAATAATAACAAATTATTAATTTGTTTGCTTTGCAACGCTCAAATGGTTTTGCAAGCCATTAACAGTTTTTGAGTCACCGCGTTAAGTGATCTTTGCTTAGTCAGACAGTCATTACAGTTGTGCAGTCACTGCAGCAGCCAGTGCTGTTTGCCGTTGCTGACTTTGGTGTTAATGACCCCGTTAACAATATTATAGCAAATTGTGTGCGACTGCATGTTAGAGCGAGACGGCACTAACACATGTGAGTCGCTTCTCTTCGTTGCGCTCTAATACAGTTGCAGAGGCACAGCATGCAGTGAGCTTTGTGTGTATGTGTGTGTGTGTGCGGTAGAAATAAATAACAGGAACTATGAATGAAATGAATTTAAGTTTTTCGAGAGGCGAGTGAATTAATTAACACACACACGCACACACACACACAAATATATATAAATATATGTATAAATGTATATATATATAAATAGCATCTGTTGTGCGTTTGTTGATTTAAAATTTGCATATAAAGCGCCAACAATAAATAACAAATAAACAAAAAAAGTAAGCAACAGCAACAAAATACGACAAAACTAATTATTGTTGTTATTGCTGCTGCTGTTGACAATTTGTGCTGACGTCACAAC
>JBANCZ010001352.1:0-22382 GCA_037040025.1 Sphaerogastrella javana | reverse complement strand
ATGTACAGACATCACATGGACAACTGCAGTGCGTATTATTATGAGTGTTGCTGCTGTTGTTCAACTTTGCTCATTCATTAATAAATGAATCAACAGGCGAAACATTGAGCAAAGAGCGCACTTTAAAATCAATTTAAAAACAATATGGAAATAAGTCAAAAACATTTCAACATTTCCCTTTTCAAGTTTAATCTAGCTCTGGCAATGGCATTGCCCATGCCTAAATTTAGCACGAGATTCTGAAACGAAAGACGTCAAGAGCCCAGCGCCATACGTAGTGTATTGAGTCATAAATAAACTGTTATAAATGGAAATCTAATGAAAAAAAAAAAAACAAAAATTAAAAATAACGAAATAACAAAATAAGAACAACTAAGACAGAACACACCCACACACACACACAAACATAGACACGCTGTCAACAATAAATTCTTCTTGCTTTCAAATCAGATTCCATAGACGATACCAAAAGAGCGCACGTACACCTTATCAATACTCAGCGGGTATTAACTGGCCTAATATATAGATACACAGGCCCAGGCAGTCAAACAGATATATGTCATATATATACCTATATACACTGTATGATATACCATATAGCCAATGTTTGTTTGTTGATATATTTTATTAGCGGCTCATTAAAAACGCAGACGACTGCGAATTTTTGAGTGTGTGAAACCGTAGATTATATGGAATAAACCAAATGTTTTAGTATGCTTATCGAATGAATTCAAGTGGTTTATCAAACAAACGTTATCGTTTGTAATTGCTGTTTTTCATTCGAATATCAAATGAGTATAATTATTATCGAATACAAGTGTTGTCCATTGATAATGTGCTTGTGCTTAAATGCAAAATATATTCCAATGGATCAATTTCATTAGACGTCAAATAGCGAGTGCTAAAACAAAATATATATATATTATTTCTATTGAATTTGGTAATTCTTAGTTTTATACAAGAGCCATAGATGCTGTTTCGATTACTGTTCAGTTACTAAACAATTATCGCCACATTTTTTGAATACTTAAAGAAAGTGCCAAAATATGTATAGACCTTTTTAAAACTGATTACAAAGAGTTATAGAGTTATGCCTTAACTCTCTAGAGACCATTTCTACATAAATATAAACGGATGTGATTCAATTTAACAAACATACAAAATTTTGATAAAATCTTTCGGTATAAACTTATGAATATTGAATATGACCTAAAGCAATTCGATTGCTTTAACAAATTAATCAGAAGTGCCAAATACCCCCAGCCCAAGGTTATATAGATTCTGTGCTATCCGTATTTTATCTAATCTCAGACAAAATTGAGTTTATTGCTTAAACTGATGCGAAATATCAGCAAAAAGTTGCTAAAAAGTGGAAGTGAATTGGTCAAAATGTGTCAAATCCTGATGAATCAAGTGCTAATTGTTGTTCAGTCGTTGCGAAACTGTGAATGGAAACAGTTGTGGCATTTGAAGTGTCTCGCTCTATTACGCATATGTGTTTCGAGTGTTACTATGAGTGTGAATGTGACAGTGAGTGTTGTGACTATGAGTATGTGTGTCAAACATTTTTTATACAAGTTAATCGCTGTCGGTGCCCCCAAGAAGCAGAGTTCTTCCATGGGAACTCTGGCGCTTATCGCAATTTAAAGTCTCCCAAGGCAACCACATAATATACATTTATATACATACATATAAATGCGCGTACGACAATGCAAAGCAGAGAAAAAGATAAAAATAAACCACAAAGAAGACAAGAAACTAAATACTTACAACCGAACAACAAAACTATTGTTGTTGTGCCTGTTTGATAACGCAACAAAAAAGAAATAAATGTTAAACTCGAGACTGTGAAATCATAACATACCATAAACGTGATAGGGTTTTTTGATACAAGACAACATAATTAACTGTAGAATAAATAGATAGCGGCATTGTGTGAATTTTATATACCCTTACAAAACAGCCTAAAATGGCACATCATTTCTTTTATACGCATATATAGTCAAGATTGCGGAATGAACTATGACAGAGTCTGAGCTTAGTCTCCATGCTAGAAACAATAAAGTGAACTCTTAATATCATAATCAGAATAAGCAAATAACAAGCAATAATCGAAATGCTATAGTTGACAAAAAGTCAATACAATCATCATAATTCTTCAGTGTATAACAATAAAGATATCTTTATACGTTGCCCATGCTATACGTACTTTTTTTATGATTCAAGCGTACATATCGAATATAACAGAACAAGAAACTATGTGACACATATCAGAGTATAAAAGTGAATAATAAATGAAATAGACTGAATATTGTGTGACAAGAATATCTTATCAAATTTAAGGAATTTTCCATACCAATAATTTCTAAATCACACAAAAAAGAAATTCAAAATATATAACAAATAAACATGATAAAAACAAATACGTACAACGATTTGTTCGATGACAAGATGTAGGAGTATTAAAAATTAAAAAATAAATTGCTAAAAATATGAAAGCTTGATTTAAGAGATTAGCAATCGATCTATGTGCTTAACTTAAGATAATACACACAATGTGATTAGCTCTCTCGGAAATTGTTCTCTTCTGATATTGACGAAGGACAAGTTTGGTCACCATTACTAATTCAAGCATTAAGTGGATAAAACCAATCTTGGTTATTGTGTGTTATTTCTATTAATATTTCGATAGTGTATCGAAAATATGCAAAAAAAAACATAAGAGTTCTTTGATTTCCTTATAATGGCCTCTCCATAAAGTGTTTTTAAATTCCAAATTGTGCTTCTATATAATGTAAAAGTATTGATTTAAGAATTACAGCTATAGACATGCAACATACAACATTAAGACACTGATATTAAAAAATTAAAAGTAAAATTAAAAATCAAACAATACCAACTACAACAAAAACACAGTGAAATCGGTGGATTAGTTCCAATGCAAGGTGGAAACAAAGTAAGCTCTGATAAATATACAAACTATACATAATTAAATTATTTTTAAAACTATTTTTGAACTAAAACAGCCATTTAACAAACCAAACAAAATGCCACTCACAGTATGGTTATTGTAATAATGAGTGAATTATTGTTGATAATGGTGATGGTAATGATGTCTTACGCCTGTTCATACTCCGACTAATTATGACAAATGCAATGTAGATAAGCGTCGTAAAAACGCCAAAGCTCATACACAGACACACAGAGAAACACAACAAACACAACAATAACAGTAAACAATAACAATTACAAGAACAACAATAACAATAACAAACAAAACAAAGAAAAACAACACAAAGAAAGCGTTAAGCAATATTTAGACAAAAAGTGGAGAACAGATACGGAACAGAAAGAGATTGGAGAAAGAAAAACAATGTCGAAATATCAAAAACTTGACAGTGCACTGCATGATGATGATTACGATGAGAGTTTTTCACTTTACTCGGATCATAATCAACAGCTGCAACAACAGAAGGAACACCCAGAGAGGGACGAACACCATAACCATATAAGACTGAATATTGTGGGTTCAAATCGCAGTGCTCACATGCCAAATGGTAATCCTAAATACCACTATACAAACAACCACAACAGCTACAGCTATGGCAACACCAGCAACAACATCAACAGCAACAGCAACAGCCACAACAACAGCCACAACAACAACAACAATGTTGACACACATACAGATAGAACAATACGTATGGCAGGCGGAGCTGTGGTGGCAGGAAGCACAACAGCAGATGCACTGGATTTGGATGAGCACACGTGGGAGGTGCCATTGTTGCGTAGCAGCAGCAACAACAACAGTTCAACCAATCTGGTAAGTATTTGATAGATAAGACAACTATTCAATATTTCTATTCGCAGACGTACCTACGTATGTATATACTTTCATATGGTTCAAAAGTGGCACTATTTCATAGATCCTTTTTAAAAAGTGGCTCTATTCCAAAGTTCATATTTAACAATTACTTCGGTGATTTTGTTTTTAATTCATTTGAAAAATATTATAGATATAGATCATGAGAATTGTTTACTCGAATTACTTTTAAATTATTTAAGAATAACTAAGCATTTAAGAGTTTTTTATATTGTTGTTTTTTAAAGTAATTTGATTTCGGCGGAATTCATTGTTAATCTTAATTAACCTTATATTATTTAATATAGGCAACTATTCAATATATCTATCCACAGACGTACCTACAAATATATAATTTCATACAGCTAAAAAAGTGGCACAATTTAATAGTTTATTTTCAAAAATTGTTCTAGTTATAGAGTTCCAATGTCATTAGGAAAATATTATTGATATTATAAATCTTAGGAATAATTTCGCTGTTAGCTTACTTTCTATACTGAAAGTGGCTCTATTCCATAGTTCATTTTCAAAAATTACTGTTGTGATTTAGTTTTAAATTTCATTTGAAAAATATTATAGATAATATAGAACTTAGAAATTGATTTACTTTTTAAATAGTTTTTTAAATAGTAATTTTATTTGGACAAAATTCACTGTTAATCTCTAGATAACTTTATAGTTAACCTTTTTATTTAATTTATTTAATTATAAAATTATATAATTATTTATTTTTGATTTCGTCCTTCGAAATCTCGACTAAAATTTCATAATGAAACTTTATTTTTATAAATATCTTAATGCTTCTAGATAATTAGACTTTTCTTTTATATTAAAGAAACATTTCCTTGAAGTTCACTTGAATCTTCGAGTTAATATAAAGATTATACATAAATATTAACTTGAGTTCAATATATATATATTTATATTTATATTTGCATACGTAAAAATTGCATGCGGTATTCACAACATTTATCTCTCTTTAGCATTAATTGTTCAATTAAAGCGGGAGCGTGTTATTGGAGCCCGATGTATGCTATGAAAATTGCACGACAAGCAACCAGGAGCTATTTATATGCAAGCGCACACACTCACACACTCCATCTCCCTCACACACTCACACACAAATGCATACACACACACACACACACTTTGCGACTTACATGGACAGTCATATTTATAAGGCAATTATTATGTTACTTGCAGCACTTGGAGCACGACCACGATACATCTGCAGGGGCTGATGGTTCAGCTGCGGCGGCTGCGACAACAGGTTCACGTTGTGGTTCTGGGTCTGGTTCTGGTTCTGGTCCTGGTGCTGGTGCTGGTGCTGGTTCGAGCATGCTTTGTCGCAGTTTGCAGCCAGGGTTTGCCGCGAACCTTAAAAGCAAATCGGCGCAGGAGGCCAAATTAAAAATTCTGCTCGCAATTTCACTCTGTTGCATATTCATGGTGAGTACATAAACACACTCATACAAACACACACACACACTTGGGTACACTCTCTCTTTGTGAGACTGTGTGTGTGGCTGATTTAATTATGATAAATTTCAACAACAACAACAACAACAACAACAACAAGAAGAACAAGAACAACAAGCGTATAATTTGCATTTGCAACCGCAGATCATTGAATTCCTTGGCGGCTATATAGCCGGAAGTCTCGCCATTATGACAGATGCCGCACATTTAGCATCTGATTGCATTAGTTTCATCATCGGACTGGTCGCCATTTGGTTGGGCAGTCGACCGCCGGACTCACGCATGTCCTTTGGTTACAAACGCTTCGGTAAGTACCCAATTATGGGCCCCGACACTATGCTAATGAGTATACGACCACACTACTTACACACACACATACACAAATACACACACACACACACAAACACACACACACACGTATACGCTGAGTGCACGGTACAGTAATTGCATTTACGTCCTGGCTACAACACAGGGTGTTGTCGGGCCGATGTTAGTCCTCATCCTGTCTATTATTAGGCCATCTCCTGTGCATTTTACTCTTCATCTGCTGCAAAAGGACTCAACTTAACTCTCTCTATTGCTCTTAACTCTCTTATCACTTCCTTTCCTTTGGTTTTTTCTTTTGTTTCCTTTGCAGAGGTACTCGGTGCCTTGGCCTCCATTTTGGGAATTTGGTTGCTCACCGCAATGCTCGTTGTGGTTGCAGTTGAGCGCATCTACACCCAGGACTTTCAGCTGGATGTTAATGTCATGCTGAGCATATCGGCCATTGGTATTATAATAAATATTGTGTAAGTAGAAATGATGTTTAAATTAGAGGCAATAAAAGTAATATGCTCAAAACAATAAGTTCCATAATTCTCAATGAGAATTATAATTGATTTAATTTGAATCTAAAAAATAATTTAATATTATTTTTTCTATAATTATTCCTTCAAACATATGACCTTTCTAATTGTCTCTGAAAGTCTGCCGTATATTCAGTTAATTACATTTTAAAAGCATATGGATTATGGACTTAAACTATCTGAACTGTATTTAGCATTTGCATTTGTTAGCATTTGTTTTGTTGTTATGAGCATAAACATTGCCGCAAATGTGCATAAAATATAATTGTTAATCTACTTTGTTATAATTAAATATAAATAATATAAATTTACTGCTATCCACAGCATGATATTCGTGCTGCACGGCACCTGGTTCCTGGGAAACAATGGCCATGGGCACAGTCACAGTCACGGCCATGGGCATAGTCACAACCACAGTCACAATCACAATCACAATCACAGTCACAGTTACAGTCACAGTCATAGTCATAGGCATGACTATGTCCACTCGACAGCGAGCAGCGATGATGACCATAATATTGTTATAGCTAATGGCTTGAAGCCGATACAAAATGGGTAAGTGGCGTCCAGAGAGTGTGAAAGGGGAAGAAAAGAGGGCAAAGAACCCTTTGATCATATGTAGTATAGTATATATAAAGCAGTTACAGGCCAATATTCATTGATTCGTATGGGCTGTTGCAATTGTATGGCCTGAGGTTAAAGCGTTCATAAATTTGCAGGCACAAAAAACACAGCGGCAAAAACAATAAACAACAACATCAACAACAACAACAACAATAAACAATAATAACAACAACAAACAACTGCAGAAACAGCAGCTGCTGTTGTCACTCTGGGCAATTGTTTGTTTGATTACAAATAATTGGAATTTCATTTAGTTTGTTGTGTTAAACGCTATGAAATATTAGTTATGCTCGGCATTTACATTAAGTAAATGAATGCCCTAAAGTTAATATTGTTTTATGTTTACTCCATACGCTCTCTTTTAATTACAATTTTGAATTTTCCATTTTTTATCTTCCATTTTCCATTTTCTTTCGCGCAGTGCGAGCGAACGCAATATGAACCTAAGAGCTGCAATGATACATGTCATCGGTGATCTGGTGCAGAGCATTGGCGTCTTTCTGGCGGCACTCTTAATCAAATTCTATGTGAGTGTCTAGACAAGTCAATTAATACATGTAGTAGTAGTGGTGGTAGTATTACGGGTACAACTACGACTACTTCGAGTACTCATAGTATCATCATACACTCACCCATATCCTCTTTCATATATTTTTTTCATTTTGCTCTAATTCAATTAACTGACCCAACCAACCATCAGCCGGGCGCCAAGTTCGTGGATCCATTGTGCACGGTTCTCTTTTCCGTAATTGTCATTATGACAACGGTGCAGCTGTTCCGAGAGTCCATGTCCATATTGCTTGATGCGGTGCCCCGAAACGTCTGCGTCACGACGCTGCAGCATGAGCTGTCGGACATAATAGGTGTCAAGTAAGTCATTGAACTAAAAATTCTATATATATACCTATAATTTCTTGATACTTTAGTATAATAATACAGTAAAACTTTAAGACTTAAAGTGCATTTATAAAAATATCTTTCTGTATTTCGAAATATGCATAGAAAAGCATTCATGTAGATTAATATAAATATTTCTTACGAAATTTAATTGATTTTTACAACCTCAATACATCTATCTTTTATATTCTATAAAATATAGATCATTTATCTATCATACAGTAGGCCATCCGTAGCTTATATAGGTTTTCGTGCAACGTTTCTGTTTAAGATCATTCAAGAGTCTTTTATTGATTCCATTAAAAGTAAAAAGGAATATACGACTCAATTAACTTAAGTTGTACTTAAGAGTCTATTTATTTAATAACTTTAATTATATAATTATACATATATGTACCTATATTTCCTTGGTACTTTATAGTAATAATATAGAAATTCTTGAATTAAATTTATAATATATTTTCATGTATTTTGAAATATGCATAGAAAAGCATTAATATAGATTAATGTAGATATTGTTCATAAGTATACGAAATTTAGTTGATTTTTTGCAACTTCAATATATCTATATTCGATCTTCTATATTCTATAGAATATAGATCTCTTATCTATCATTCAGTAGGCCACTCGTAACTTATGCAGTTTTTCGTGCAGCCTTCCGTTTAAGATCATTCAAGATCCTTTTATTGACTCCTTTAAAAGTATACAGGAATATTCGACTAAAACAATTATAGTCTTACTCAGGCGTCTATTTAATTAATAACCTTAATTCCGAACAGATCTGTGCATCATGTGAATGTGTGGCAGCACACAAGCGACCACAACGTATTGATGGCTCATCTGGTTGTGGGTAAGTTGATATTTGGCAACTGCATATAGTGTGTATACATATGTTCAGCAGTATCATGACACATTAATATTGAATATTATCTTATCTATATAGACTCGCTCAGTGACTCGAATGCGGTGCTGGAGCAGGCAACCCAATTGGCCTGCGGCAGCAAGTACAACATCAAACATGCGACCATACAAATCGAGCGTTTGACTGAGTAATGCGATTACCACACACACACACACACACACACACGTATAGATATATGAAATTACAGCCATAGGTTAATTATGTTTTATACCCAACTACAAATACCAACAACAAATACCATACTGAGCGACCAAAGTCTGCGTGTTGAGTACTTCAAGTACTATTTCAATACCAATAATATAGCATTAAAAGAGTTTTTAGTAGTATGTACATTTATCGAAACACGACATCTTATATGTGATTGTATACTTCCTATTGTAAATTTAATGTGTTTGTAAGCCTAAACTTAAGATTTTTATTATAAATTTTGCAATGCGCTTAAGTATTAACTCGAGAGCAATAAATTTTCAGTTTCCAAGTGAAACAAAGCATAAAAAACATTGTAATTATGTATTTAAAACTTATATATAGGGTCTCCCTTTCCCTCTCCACATTTTTTTGTTGATAAATTTTGATAAATGGCCTGTTTTTCTGCAGTTTTACAATTGCCAGATACTGATACAGATAGACAGATATACGCTATATAGTATACAATATATAGTACGCTTCGTATATACATATAAGAATATTATTTGGACGCCTGCACACAATCTTAATTACTTATCAAGGCCAAAAACTCAGCGAAATTTCATGAAATAATTAGAACTTCAATTAGCAGAAGCCGAAGCCGAAGACAATGTAAACATTTGTAGTTGTAACGAGCGCACATCAGTCGAGTATGCACGACAATGCAGTAGTATACTTTTGATATAACACTTAAATTTGAGAAAAAAAAACAGAATCGTATAGGAGTTTTGTATTCAGGCGAAGAACAGAGAGTTACTAAACTAGTTACCCTTATTAACTAAAGGCATTATAATCTGTTTTTCTGTTTAGATGTATTGTAAAAATGTAACATTATATGTTCATATTTTTCAGCTTTCTATTATCTATTTATGATATACTATTTGATGATATAGTTTTTCTTCTTTTAAATTTTTTAAATATTTGTTTTTGGTATTTTACCCATCTTAACCACTTTCAGGCATATCAGAGTATTAAAATATGTGCTGAAAATTTGAAACGCAATCAAATATGTATATACGGTATGTGTGCCAGTGTGGATATATATACTATATGTGAATCATATGACTGTAATTAATTAGAATCTGCAGCATCAGCCAAATGTATAGTAAGAGAAGAGAGTGGGTGTACGGGCGTGCAAATGTAAGCAAAAAGTGTGAGAGGCAGAGTGTAATTGATGTCTTTATCTCTTTTGGGTTTTCTCATTTTAATTAGAGACTCACTTTGCAACTCTCTCTTAGTATCTCCCACTCTTTATGCCTCTCCCTTTCTCTCTCTCTCTCTCTCTCTCTCTCTCTCATTAACAGGTGCAACAGCAGCAACTGCGACGATTAAACGAATCCATTTACAAATTAACATCAAATGAATTGAGGATCAAAGTGAATTTGAATGTTTAATGTCGTGGTGTGGTATGCCTAATATTTAGCGGCATTATTATTGATAATAATAATAATAATATTTTCATTTGCTTAGGCTGCAAATCGTGCAATGAATATTTATTTATGCAATTCCATCACGCAAAATACATATAATATATGCAATTTGCTTGCGTTTAAACACAGACATATGCATGTGTATGTATTAGTAAGTGTGCTATATATGCTGATTATACATAATTATTTTTCGTCCTAGCTAATTGTTGTTTTAATAATTCATGCGACACACACACACACACACACATGCATAGAACATTTGTCGCAGCAGTTAGCGCACATATAATTCATATATTGGGCAAACACACGCAAATCCGATTAGAATATCGCTGCTCAACACATTCGGACACTCACTCACTCACACTCACTCACTCACTCACTCACTTAAATGCCGGCCGGATTTCAATGAACCGGAAATGAGCAAATCAAGCATGGCGCGCATACACACGCACACAACTAGCCGGGAAATAAAGGGTCGTTCAACAAGGACGGGTCCATGTTAAAATTGAATAAATCAAGATTTGAAATGCCCATTTATGGTGATTTGGCATCAGTGAATGAATAAGAAACAACATATTTGACAGATGCCCCCGAAACAAAATGGCCGCCAAAACAAAATGACCGGCACAAACAAAATGACCGCCAAAACAAAATGACCGGCACAAATTATTAAGATCGACCCGGTCTATTTGAAAGACCCTTTATACAATTCGTTGTATAATGTTAACACATGAATGAAGTCAAGTTTAAGCATCTTAATCAATATACACACAGTCACAAACACAAACACAAACACACACACACGTACTCACACACACACACACTCACACACACACACACATCAATGATGGCTGTGCATTTGTCAGCCCTTAAGCCGCGTCAACTTGAACAAAACCCAGCTCGTTGCTCTTGAGCGCAATAAAGAGATTTTTTTGGATTTTGTTTTTTTTTCGCCTTTCATTTGGCTGTTCCTTGCTCTGTTTATTTTGGTTATTCTTCATTTTTGTTGGTTAGGTTTACACACAGTTCAATACGCTCGGACACGATTAAGTTATTTATAATTTATGAAGCAAATGGCAGGAACAACAACAACAACAACAACAAGATGTCAGAAGAGAAAGAAGTAAAAACAAAATAAAAGTCAAAATGAAATGGAAATTTCCATTTCAGTAGCAAGCGAATTGCGTTAAAATGATGAAGCTGTATCGCTCGCTCAGTTGTGCAGCGGCCAGGAAAAACTTTAAGCACACACACACAGACACAGACACCAATACAGACAACCACACAACACATAAAACATGCATGTGGAAATTAACGCTTGCTCTTAAGGGTTAATAAATCAAGCAGCTGCAATGCCTGTGCACACACGCTGATTAAATATGCAAAATGTATCGAATGGCGGCATGAAAACTAATTTTTTATTGCTGACCCAATTGCCTGCAGCAGCAACACCGTTTCAATATTTTGTTTTATTTATTTTTTTAAACCAATTAATAACAGCAAAACCGCACAAAAAAAACAACAACAAAATCAGCTCAATCAATGTGTGGGAGTTGCAAAAAAAAAAGGAAACGAAGAGAGCAAAAAATTGTTATAGCTCGCGCGCGTGCAGCTTGTATAGAGGGAGCAGTTTGGAGTGCAGCCAAGTAGCTAGCCCATTTTTCGAGTGGGCGTGGCGGGCGCACTTGAAATGCGCAAATGTAAAATTAATGGCATACTTGACTTGATGCTTTTCTAATTAGAAATGCATAGAACAAAAATCGTAACGTACATTTGCAGCTACAGCTGCAGCTCAGCTCTAAAAACGCACGCGAGCAGCGCTTAAAAACTGAGTCCTTAGCAGCCACTCGCATAGCACTTAGCACTTTGGCACACAGACAGAGACAGAGTGAGTAAACGAGACAGACAGACAGACAGACAGAGAGACAGAGAGACAGGGAGATAGGTAGAGAACTGTTGCTGCAGTCAAAGGCATAATTGAAGTGGTTTTTGCACGTGCAACTCCAACTCCTACGAAGCATGGAAAAAATCAGGCCAGCGCAATCAAAATTCAAATCTTTTTCTATACTTTCGCTTTTTCAACTTTATTATAAAATATATTTTGTCGAATACTTAAAATATTTAACAAGATTTCATAAGATGTAGGCAAAAAAGATTTACAATAAATAATTATGTCAATAAATGCCCTATAGCAAAAGTCTTACACATCTTAGTCCTAGTTTTATATATACAAAAGAATTATACAGAAATATCAAGAGCGAATATTAGATTAGATTGACTCATTTGCTTATTTTGAATACATTAACTAAATATGAAGCCCATACGAAACTAAACCGCACTAAGTTTACAGAGGATTCTCATATTTTCACAATTTATTTGATATATAACATTATAACATGGTCAACTTGTGGAGAACTCCCTTTAGCTCTACACAATGTGTTTGGAAATTAGAACTAGGATTACATAATTGAATTGTGATATTATTTTTTTGTGTTCTGTTTAAACTAAAAAACTAAATTTCAACTGTAACAGTATTAAACCTGAGCGACTTTCTATAACTTTTCATTACTCTGTTTCTGTTTTTTTTATCAAATTATCCCCAGCTACTTAAGCTACCTTAGAAAATTATCTCTTCTCCATGCTGTTTTCCTTGAGTGCTGGAAAAGTCAGTGCTGTTGCTATTGCGACGAGGCCAATCCACGACGTAGTAAGGGCGAGCACCTCCGTGATCTGTGGAAGTTGAATGAGCTGTCCGGTGAGTGCGATGACAATCGACTGCGATTCGATGTGTCTGTAAAAGAGTTTAAAAATAAAGCCTTATTATACCTGTTGGTCTTTACAAACTCCAACTACAACTACAACTTACCCATTGAAGTATTTAGCGATGATACGGGCGACTTGTGGTACGGTGGGCTATCTCTGCGGTAAGATTTCTGAAACGCTGAAAACAAGAGGAAAAAAAAAACAATTATTAAAAATTTTGAGAAGTTGCAGAAGAAAGAAAAATATGTGAATATCCCTTGCAAATCTTGTTTGAAATGTATAGGGTATTAACAGAAACAGTCTCGAACTTCAACTATCATGGGAGTCGTACTTATTCTAAACTATTGAATGCGCATTTACTTATTAGCTGAAAGCATATTTAAATATTAGATAATGATAATTATAATGCAATATAATCGGATGCGACTGACAAGACGATTGACTTAAAGAAAGCTTAATAGGAAAGTTTGTACAAGCTTTTTCTCATTTAATTTCGTGATTGAATCAGTTACTTAGCTCAGTCAGAAAGAAAAGCTAAAAAGGAATACAAGAGTTTTTAACGATAGAGCAGACTTTTTTAATATAAAAGAAAAACACTTCAAAAAAAGTTCAAGCTTTAAGCAAACTTTCAGCTTAAACACTTTGATAATATACCACGCTGTAGCCAAAAAAAAAAAAAAACAAAACTGGAAACCCTCACGCTTCTAGGTGAAGCGGAAAAGCCTTAAGACCTTTGTTGTAAGTAATTAGTTAAGCGTTTTCTAAGGCATGAAAAATGAGCGTAGGAGGTGCCGCACAACACAAATAACAACAAAAACAAGCAACAGCAAACACTTTTTCGCCAAAAATACAACAAACAACACACAACAAATAATTTAGCTATTAAAATTAGTGTAAAAATTACGTGCGGATGGGCGAGCAAAAGGACAAATGGACGCACGGACTGTGGGCCAACATTTGCTGACCTCGCCGAAATAGAGAGGGCGATTGCGCTCTCTACAGCTCATTAGAGCGAAGGAATGGCGAGTGAATGGATCGGGAGGAAGAGAGGAGCGACCCACAAATCTTAAGTAATTAGACTAATTTTGTAATTAAGGTAATTTGAGCGTTGGGCGAGCGCTGTGGCTCAATGCTGATAAAATGCTAAATACACTCGAAGCAAAAACGTGTGCTTATCAGACCAGACCCACAACAACAACAACTACAACTACAACTACAACACAACAACAACTACTACAACAACAGGAATACATATAAAACAAAACAACAAAACTTGAGTTGAGGTTCTGTTAAAGGAAAACACCTTAAGAAAATTCTATTGAATATTTAAGCCATGTTTCAAGGTTGGAGGAAACTTCCTTTTTATACATGATATATGGTTTTGATAAATAGGACTAATGTCCTTGTGCTAAAAAGCGATACTGCAGTGTATTCATGGGCTACCAAGTGTTGCTGGTGGGCGTGGCATGCAATTGATTGCATTTTGAAATCAAATCAAATTGATTTGCAATTGCAATGCAACCGTTATTTATGATGCCAATAGCTATCTTCTACTTCATCTGATTAGCATGCAGAGCTTTAGCAGTGGGTCAGCTATGCGAGACAGATATATAGAGCAATAGAGATAGCAATAGGGCTAGTAAGAGTTGAAGTTGGTAAGCGTATTTATAGCTCAAGTGGGCCGCCTGAATTCAACTCTAGCTAAATGTAGTTCAATTTGCAGTCGCATCACGCCTTAGTGTGTCCACAGAGAAGCACACAGAATAGAATGAAAAAATAGACAGGGCAGTAGATGTGTGCGGAGTATCCGACTAGTAGCATACACTACACTCAATGTAATATCAAAGTGAACTCTTTATATTGAAGAAAGTTGAGCATGCTTTAAGTGAAGTAGACCTATATCATAACCTTCATTATCGATCTTTTATAAATAGGGTTCTTAACCCAATTCTTTACTATTACCCAATTGCATTCGAATGTTGAAAACATGAGCACATTAATCTCTCTTTGGTATAATTAAATTCAAATGAGTAGCCTTTTTTATTTGAGAAAAAACTATAGTATATTCGAGTATGAAGTGAGGTCGTTAGATTAAAATCAAATAATATAGTATAGCCTAGTTGTAAATATGGAACATAAATCATATTTATCAGCTGAGGTGCCTATTGCATAGCTTGACACATAATTGTTATACCCCTTTCTCAGAGAAATACTCAAAGTTGCGGGGTATAGAAACTAAACTAAAGCCATTGGTCGAGAGGGAAAAAAGGACGAAGCTAGAAAATCAAAGTTTATGTCATAAATAAGAAAATTTGTAAAAGAAAAAGGGAGAGCGAGTGCGTACACTATTCCTATTGCTTTCTCCTTCTGCTGATGATGATAGTGCAAAGACTGCGGCCTGTTATCGCTGCCAAAAGTTTTTGGTATTCATGCACGAAATGACTAAAAACTTAAAACTAATAGAGAGAAGTGTAGCCAAAGTTGTGCGTGGTTGCCTCAGGATGGCTCCCGCCTCTTCTCTTCTCGATGATGTTGCTGCTGCTGTTGCTGCTGTTGCACTCAAAATTATTAATTAAACTTACCCTCGGAGTTGACTTGCGTGACGCCCTGGGACTGGAAGAACGATATGTATACTGCAAGAGAGATAGAAACAAAAGTTATAGAACAAAAATGTATCTGAGAGAGATAAAATGAAATAAAATAACTGCAGGCACATAAATATGTATATGCTACAATATATGCTTTATGCTATATATATATATAGTATGTGCTATATAGCATCTTTAGCTTTATTTATTTTTTTATTGTTGTACATGCGCTGAATGTTGCAATTAATCAAGTTGCACTTGCTACATTATTATTGTCGTAGTTGTTGTTGTTGTTGTTGTTATTGTTGTTATTGTTTCTTCTGCTTGTGCTTCTACTTGTTGTTTATGTTGTGTCAGCAGGGTCAGCTGTGGCATGGCCAGAGAGGTAAGGCGGGGGGGAGGCGGAGCAGGTGTTGCACGTAGCACAACAAAACAGTAAAACAGAAGGAGGGACAAGAGCGAGATGCAAGTGAAAACTTCTTATCAGTTTGTGGTTTTGGCAAGCGAACAAGGTAAAACCCCTTGTTAAGTTTTCTTACCAACATTTCTTTTTATTGGGTGTAAAGTGTTTGCAAACCGATAACACCCTAACTCAAGCTCAACTCACGACCCAAACCAAACACAAACTCCCCTCCTCATCTCACATAGACAACATTGAAAAATGGCAAACACAGGCGACACAGGCGACACAAAAAAACAGAGAGCCCCAAAAAAAAAAAACACATACACAAACTGAACACCTAAAACTGAAAACTTTTGCCCGCAACACTAGAAAGGACAACATGCAGCTAGGAAAAGACAGATATAGTGAAAGAGAGAAAGATAGAGAGATATAGATAGAGAGAGACAGAGAGAAAGATAGAGAGAGAGAGAGAGATAGATAGAGAGAGTTAGACAGTTCACAGCTTTGGCGCTTGGGCTGCGTGTAAAAATGCAAGAAAATGGCAAAGTTTAACGAAGCGTTGTCCTAAAACGCAGTTCGCATGAAGCGTCACTAAAAAGGTCTGCGTCAAAGGATAACGCCAAGGCTGCCACCAGCCTGCAGCAGGTGAGGAAGCAGTGTGAGACAGAGAGAGAGAGAGAGAGAGATAGAGATAGAGAGAGCGAGTGAACGCTCACAGTTCGCGCTTGGCTTGATTAAAAATTCATGGAATTTGCGATTAACTGCAAACAACAACAACTACAACAACTACAACAACAACAGCTGCAAATATAACAAAAGGTAACACTGCCAGGGTCACAATACCCGCCCCTACCACACCCCTTCGCCCGCTTCCAAAGGTTCATGTCCATGTCCAGGCGCCCAGCACAGCACTTATGATTTATTGCCTTTTGGCACTAACAACGTTTTGTGTCCCTTTTTACATTATTTGTTTTTTGTTTGTGCATGATTTATGCAACATAATATATATATATATATGTACAATATACATACAATACATATACATATCTTTAGATCTATAAATATACAAATAAATGTTTAGAATACTCACTTTTTATGGAGGCCGCCACAATGATTATTGTTGTCACTATAAAGCCTATATTCTCGGCGATCAGCTGGAAGATTAAACCACCCGCAGGTTGGCCCGAACACTTCTGCACCAACGTCGTTTCGCCCACAATGGGAACCTGTAATGAAAACAAAAGAGAATCACATGAAGCCTTCAATATATAATAGACAGTTTCAATAATTTCAATAGGGATTTGCTCAACTTAATATAGTAGTTATATGTGTCCTTGAGAAGTACACAAAACACAAACTCCGACAAGCATACATGGACAGAATGAATAAGCAAGCTCATTGAGAGGAGAGAGAGAGAGAGAGTGAGAGAGAATGAGAGAGAGTGAGAGAGAGAGAGATAGAGGGAGGGAGTTTTCCAGGGTTTTCCAACTGAGGCGAAACGAAAGTCAAAGCCAAACCGAAAAACGCACAGAAATCAATTATAAGAAATGGCCAAAAGTTTTGCCATTTGACCAATGCAACAGCAACAGCAACAACAACTATAACTACGACTGACTGCACTGCAATTGGCATTCAAAGAGAGGGAGATTGAGATGAGAGAGAGAGAGAGAGGGAGGAAGTGGGAGAGAAAAAGAGAAAGAGAGCGAGTGCTCACTTGCAATTTCAAATATTTTCTTAAGCAAAGTTATGTCCTTGGGCCAAGAGTCAAATTGAACACAAGGCCAAAAAGAAATGCTAATGCTAATGCAGTCAAAGCAACAAATTGACAAATGCAAACGAATCCCAAATACTCTATGCAAATATTAAATTTAAATGTAATCATCATATTTAAATAAATACGTCAAGTGTATACACAAAATATTCAAAACTTGTGCAAAGTCAAACTAACCAAAAACTCAAACTATGAACAATAGAACATATTATTATCTAAAAAAAATATACCAATGTATATTGCTGTGTATTCTTTAAATAAAATACACTGAAAATTAAATATGCCTGAACAGCATTAGTGCATATTAATCTTTCGATTTTACCACCTGCTATCTAAGGCTGCTTAAGGTCTAGCATACCCTATATTGTAGAGTGCAGCTAAAGAGCAAACTAATAAATTTTGTTCGGGCAACTTGGCAAATGTTTGTTCTAAAGCCGAGCATCAAGTTCAAAATTTTAATTGCATTTAAACTTGTCCTAAACCAAAGTTGACTTTTATTAAATGAAGTCGGAATTTCTGCATTCATAATGCATTCTGAAATTTAAAAAGAGCTCAACATTTTGTAATGAAACTCTCGAGGTGCTTTAAAGAACCAGTTAAAATATTCTCGTTTGTGTTGTTATTGTTACTTTTGTTCTAGACTGACAAACTGAACACCCTTCTGTCTGTCGGTCTGTGTATCATTCTGTCCAGTTGTCCTGTTGCCCTGTTGTCCTGCTGTCTGTCGGTTCGTCTGTGCGTGCGTAAGCTGCGGCTGTGCAGGCTTTTGAGCTAATAAATGAGCATACGGAGTTTGCGAGACGGCAAACAAGCGATCGACTTATGGTAGCTGAATTTATTGACAATGATGTGTGTGTCCCCAAAGCGTTGGCTCAACATGCCACAGATGAAACAATAGCTGTGCCGCAACACGCCCAGCCCAGCCCAGCCGAGCAGTGAGAGGGAACGGCAGCGGGAGCACATACTTAACGACTTTGGCTTTGTTTATGTGCAGCTCTGTGCGAGATAGCGTTTATAGATGAACCCCCAACTTCAGGTCCAGTGGAGCGAGAGGGTGCCCTTCTCCCTTTACCCCTGCCTACCCATTCCTCTCCCTCCCTCCCTCCCTCTCTGCTTGCACAAATTTATGCAATGTGGGGTAGCAATGGCAGCAGGTCTTGTGGCAAGATATACGCCATTTTGCTGTTGTTGCTGGACAACTGACCAATTTTCATGGAAGCACCATTGCCTTGGGTAGCGGTAGGTGGGGGAGGGGGGGGTGGTCTTCAGGTTGCATGGGGCAACAGGCCAGGCTACATAAAAGAAACTTATTTATGCAATTCCGTTTGGCTTTATATGTGCAGCAATTTTTATTTTGTCGGCAGCGACTACTTGTAGTTGCTGCTGCCTTTTTGGCTGCCAAGCAGAAGCAGCTCCAGCAGCAGCAGCAGTTGCAGTTGCAACTACGACGGCAACGTGCACCGCATGTTAAATTACAGCAGTGGGGCACAGGAAATTATTGGGCCAAAAAAAAAAACAACAACAATAAAAATCAAACAAACAGCAAGAAAAACAAGGCAAACTTTAGCAACAAATTGATACGCGCTTCGTTCGCTTGAGATCGTTGGAGTCGGCCGGAGGGTCGATTGGAGGGGGGATTTAAGCTTGGGGCTATCAGTCTGTTTGCACTATCTAATGGCATCAGGTAACCAATGAAAAATGTGCCATGGAAAACGTATTTACATTTGCGCTTATTGCAGTTGCTGTTGCTTTTCGCTCTCCCATGTCTCCCTCTCCCTCTCCCTATCGCACACTCTCTCTCTCTCTCTCTATCACCCATTGCCACAAAAAATAAACAAAATTTTGGTTTGAAATTGAAAATGCTAGCATGGAACTGCACACAAAAATGTTGCATTCGTCTCTACTCTGAAATATTACAGGGCTACGTGCGCACTTCACACAAACAACAATAACAAAAGCAGCAGGAAAAACAAGTGGGAAATTTTTGGGAAAATAAATACTGCTGTTATAATGCTGTAATAGTTTTCAGTTTTCGAGGCCTGTCAATCAAATGGCAGAGTGTTTTCTAAACAATTTGGATGAGAGTTAATAAAACATTATGATCTATTATTATGTACTATGAGAATTTAGCAAAAAGTTTAAGACCGTTCAAAAAATTTTAACTAAAATTGCTTTAATTATTTAAGTTCTATAATTATTAAACTGCATTATACATATATAACAATCTGCTAACATTGCGCACATTTAAATAAATTATTAGGATTGTCTGCTGGCCATTTGTTTGTCTAATATAAACACAATATTGACTTTTAAGTGGCAATTCAAATATATTTTGATCAAATATTGCAAATATATATATTTAACTCGTTTGACTTTGGCAGAGTACTTACCTCAATGCTCTGGTTAGTTTCCGGCGAGAAGACCAGCACATAGAAGTTCTCATCCAGGGGCAACTCTTTGAGCAGGCGTATACGATATTTGTGCAGGTCGTGCGATTGTTCAGCCAACTCGATGGCAATGTACTTGGAATCGGATGGTTTGACCTGTCAATAGAATATGCACACGATGATGATAATGATGTATCATAAGATGATGAAATCAAACATTTAATTAAAATATAATTGGAATTTTGCGACAAAGATGCAGCCGAGCAAGTGAAGGGACAAATTTTAATTATATTCTGCAATCAGAGAAATACTCTAAGCGCACATTAGCAAAAGACCACTACAAAGGCCTAAAGGGCACACAGAGGGTACAGATAGAGAGGGGAAAGAGATGGAAAACAAAAGGTTGTGCATTGATAATGATATAAGTATTATGTTGCAACCATGGCAACGGCTGCAACAATTGCCACATGACATCGAAATGAATTTTGATGTTTTGCAGTGTGCTTCCAAATCTTTCTCGTTCTCTCGCTTCTCTGGCTACAAATTCATTTAATTAAAATGCATTTGTGTGACAACAGAACACACAAAGCACACACACACACACACACACCAAACACACACACACATGCTGCATTTTAAAGTGTTTTTGATTTTCCTTGCAGCATGTATGCACATTTTTGCCGTAGAAAATTGTCATTTTTCGTCTTGATTCTCGCCTCTCCTCAGTCATTTTTCTTGTGGCAACAATTCTTGTTGTTGTTGTTGTTGTTGTTGTTGTCGTTGTTGTTGCTGCTGCTGACGTTGTTGGTTATTTCCCAGCATGCCAAATATGATTTTACTTATTTATTTGCCAAATACAGTTGTCAGTTAAGTAATAATTTTACTAAAATGCATAAATTTAATACTCCGCATGCAAAGACAAAGACTCAATTGATTAGGTTTTCTTTCGTTTGACACAAATACTAATAAAACATGTACTTTATTTTCCAAATATTTAAAGAGAAACCTTAACTTCCTACTTTTCGCTTTATGCATAAATAGTTCAAATGAAATGGTAAAAAATTCTCTAAATGCTTAGGGCAATTCATTAAATACCAAAGTTTCAATTTAAATGCAAAATATACATTTTAAATAAAGTTCCGCTATTTAATTGCACTGCTCTATATATGACATTTTTTCCAAGTTTTAGTTTAATTGCTCAAGCTAATTGTTTATTAATATTTGCTGGAATTTTTCACTCTTTTTTTTTTTAAAACATTTTTTGTATTTTGTTTGCAAAATTAATGCCAATAAATGAGTAGTAAAAACGCGCTATTATTGCAACGGATGTGCGAAAAGAGAGCAACTGCTGACACATCCAAACACACGCATGTGGATAGTAGTCATAATCCAGCACGACTAGAAGTTACCCTACATGCAATTACACTGGCATTAACAAAACAACAAATTAACAAAAAAGTACCGAAACTGGATTAATTAACAATATTTGCGGTCTAGTTCGGAAAAAACAACTGCAATTGTGACGACGACAACGCGCCGTCGCATCGAGCTACCATTGTGAACGAATACAAGGTGAAAAACTCCATAAACTCCATATCATCGAACAAGCTCCGTGCTCGCCAGATTTAGTCCCTTCCCCTTTTTGTTTCCTCGACTCAAGTTGCCGCTTCGTGGAATCTGTTGTAGCACCATTGAAGACTTCAACAAAATTTGGCACGGGAGTTGAAGGCTATCTCGGAAAACGCCTATACAAAATGTTTCGAAGACTGGCAGAATAGCTGTCTGCCTCTAATGGGGACTCCTTTGAAGGCGACAAAATAAGTTTGGGTGATTTAATGGAATATGTGTGTTTTGTTAACCCAGTCCCCACTACTTTCTTAACGGAAGGTATTGCAGTTGATGCAACTGTTATAACTGGGAAACATATAGACTCGCTCTCGAAATGCCCAATCGCAGGGTACAAATATGCATATATCAACAGTAATAACATTAATATGTAAAATTAAATACTTGAAAAAATATCAACAATGTTAATAAACGGAAGTGCAAGCATATCAACAGCAGAAACAGCAACAGCTACAACAGCAACAGCTACAACAGCAACAGTAGCAGCAACAGCAACAACTACAGCGATTCTTATTAGTCCATCGATAATACACGAAGGATATTTAATTATTAATTGAAAATTATGCAGACCAATGCGTTTGTAACCAGAGCCAAAA